>PQVD01000105.1:6400-22276 GCA_003012265.1 Setaria equina
AGCAAAAATCTTTTTTTTTTTTGGAAAATAAAATAATTTACAGAAATGCTTGCGCACCATAGTACTAATCAGTATCAGTGCCGTTTTGCTGTGTATACCATTCTTTTTCAATTCCGAAGTTCGAAAGGTGCCATCACATAAGGAATGTTCGGCGCGATACCCGTACAAAAGCAATCTTTCGGCGCATGAGATCGGTTTCACTATTATCGCTATGAATACTTTTCTTGGACGACTGAACTTCTGGCTTCTAGGCACTATATGCAAATTGATCCCATGTACTATCCTAATTATAATGACTGTGCTACTGATACAAAAATTACGTCAGATTCAGAAGTTGTCTATAAGATTTACGTCACAAAAACGCGAAAAAAGACGTCGCCGCATTACATACATCATTCTGGTAAATAGAAGTTTCTGCTTTCCGTCATATTACCTGTAATCATCTTTGTAGTATTTACATTCATATTATGTATTTAATTTCCGTGTCAGTTCTTTTTTTCTAATAAATTTTGGATGCGAAAATTTATTGAAAATTAGTGAAAATTTATCTGAAATCGATATTTGTTGTTTAGATTCCAAATCCCTTTATGAAAGATTCCATTCCACCGAAAGTGTTATCCGTTTTTCGGAATCACTGATTCCATGCGTATATCTCTGATTCAACGAAAATTTTCCTACTTGTGATGGGAGTAATAGTAAAATTTCTTTTAACAGATCATTTGTACGTTAAAACGCTGCCAAGTACGTTAATAATTTAAGTGTTGGGAAAACTATATCGCATTTCAACGGATGACTAATTTCGAGATAATGGGATGGAAAAGTGCAAATTGATAAGATTAGATCACATGTGGATTTGATAAAGCTGTTCAAAATTGTTAAAAATTTACTGATAGTTTCTTTGCAGGTAGTCATGATAAATTTTGTGATCGTCGAGCTTCCACAAGGTGTTGTATCGGTTTTATCATCCATTAAGGGGGCAAGTTTTGCGGGATCTGAATCGCTGGGTGATTTGTTTGACATCTTTTCATTGCTCAATTCCTGCGTTACATTCAGTCTTTTTTGTTTGATGAATAGTCGCATTCGAAATGCATTCACTCAAGGATTATTTCCATTTGGTCGTAAGCGCTTTGAACAGATTGTTCACAGGTTTGCTCTGATTTCATATTTCAAGCATTTTATCTAAGAAAAGCCTTCACTGTCCACAGTACCAAAATAGCCAAAGTTTTCCAGCTATTTTTCGAAAATTTGTCAAAAATGTCTTTGCGAGAAATACAGTACCAAGATATATCTCAAGACATAATTCATAAAAATTCTTTAATTCATACGGAAAAAAGATTTTTGATTTAGAAGTTTAACAGATATAAAATCCAAAATTTAAGAATTTTTCTAATTCGAGAAGGTATATTTTGTTTTTTCAGTAACTACATTTTTGTTGACATATAGAAAGAAAAGCATAAAAATTTGCTTTCACATTTCACTTCACATTCCTATTTAATTGGAAATAAGTCCAGTTTTTACTAAATAATCTCTAACGTTATTGTTAGAAATATACTCGTCATACTTTTTTTAGGCTTTAAATGGCTGTTGTGAGGCTTTCAGAAGCATTCTTCTTTATAAGTTCAGATCGATGAACAAAAAAGTAACCATGTTAGGATATTACTGCCCAGTCCCTTATGTCAAATACTAACAATATACTGGATATCATCTTTTCGTATTCCTAATTAAATTAGATTTTAAGGAAATCCTCTTAGAATGAGAGATAAGTTTCGTGGCTGATTTCATTTCAGAGTAAGGAACGTTCCAATTTTTAGGACTGTTTTCTCTAAATCGGTATATTTGAAGTTTCAAGTGGTGATCAATTTCCAGATTGAAAAACGATTCAGTGGTAGCTGAAAACAGTAATTCGGATAATGCATGATGAAACGGAACTGAAACTGTCCTGAGATAATTCTGTATGCATCTTAAAATGACAACGATTCTCCTTTAGAGTTATCATTATACTTTTGTCGTATACATGCTAACAACAAACTGTTTTGCTCTCTTTTTCACACTACAATACTATCATTGCAATTTTTGGTGATAAATTAAAATGCAGCTTCACTAATTAACTTTTCCCTTCCAGGAAAAATGCTAGTTTCCTTTGTAATAAATAACTTCATCTGAGAATGTACCCGTAATACTTACAGGTCATCATCACCTGTCATCGAAGGACAGAAAGACCCTAGAATGTTCTCAATTGTCACATTCCGATGCGTTTATTATCCTTTCTTCACGTTGCAGTTATTATTTTCTATGTGAATAGTCTGATACTTATACATCTTTAATAACTGAGTAATAATTACAGGTTTAACTATAATGATGTCTCTTGCATAAATAACTGTGCTACTGTCTTATTTGCAAGATCGCAGTTGTGGATCGTTTAGATAGGGTATATCAACAAAAAAGTAAATCTGGAATGTAGCATTTAATCTTGCTAGACTAGCACTGCAATTCAAGTAGTAAACTTAACCATAAATTTATGTGTTCCTTTTAATCGTTACACTTGAAGTTCTGAGAGTTTTTTCTATTAAAAAAAAAAAGGAAAACTTGATCCAGTAGACTTCGCTTTAAATAAGCAGATTTTCAGTTTTCTTGATGGATCAACAGATTTTATCATTATGATAACCATTAATTCAGTGATCGAAAAACGTAGATTTTTTGATAAACTTGTAGTAATATGTTTCATAGCTTATTCCATGTATTAGCTTGTTTCAGATTTCTGTTACTGATTTGCCATTTCAAATAACCATCTATCTTACTTCAACCTTCTTTAGCCATTATCACTTAAACAGTGTAACGAAATCCATGGCTGGATAAGCTTTTGATGAATTGAAGCAATTTTTGATTGATCAAGACTTCGGGAAAACACGATGCATTGATTTTTTTTTTTTTTTTTTTTGCTTTTTTTTTTTTTTTAGATTTTTTTTTTTTTTTTTTTGGCATTTTTATTTTATATGGAATTGGTCCTGACCGGTGCGCTTTCAACTTCAGAAAAGTTTTTGTACTGCTAACAAAAGGCAATTTTAATTGAACTGCCGGAAGTAAGGAAGAGGTATGAGTACGGAAAGACAGGTAGGTTCATTACCTGTCATCATTCGCAGCATCTGTGAGTACATACTACTCAAATCTTACATTAACAGTAGAGAAAAAATGAGCAATATTTTATACCAATAGAAAAACTAAGCATTTCTCAATGGACTTCAGTAAATTCAGTAACCAACAAAGCCACTTTGCTGCTGTTGTTGCTGTGGTGGAGAAATAGTACGGTGGAAGCTTTCGGTTGTCGTCGTAACCTCGTAAGTACGGTCTTGACCTCGGCGATAGCGAGCTGTCGTAAGAGCTGGAACTATCGGTTGTGGTACGTCTTCCTCGTAGACCCTATCAAAATCATTTTCTTATGTTGAGAAAGTTATTCGTTTTGGGTGGGAAATATTATTTTTTCGAACATAGTCTTAGTGTATTTTTTGAATCAACGTCAAACTAACGTGTATTCCTCCTTCAGAGAGGGTGCTCGTATACGTGGTAGCTTGAACCATTGAAAGAATGGACTCACGCGTTCTTCGAGCGTCATTGGTTTCTCCACTGAGTAATAATAGTATTCTTGGAAACATAAAACTGAGTGGCACTGCAAATGATACAGTATTGCTTGTCTAATTTTAATTCGTTCTAAACTAATTTTAAAATGTTGTTTCCGATTTCAAACCCATCAAAATACTTTGTTTTTCCACATAATTTTACTAATAATCAAGTTTTTGGTATAACAAACGTTCAAATTTAATGAAAGGGAAGAAAAAACTCATATTTACCAAGAAGAGTGCAATAAAAAAACCGATCAACCATCCGACCCAAATGTCTCTCCAATGATTTTTGTAGCCATTAATTCTCGAAAATGAATCAATCAGCGTAAGACCCATGAAACCGAATATAAGAAATGGTCGTAGTAGAGGTGCACTACGTAGACTGATCATGTAGTAGATGTAGCACTGCAAAATTGAGGAAGATAGAAAAGTTTTTGTCTAAGTGACTAGTTTTAGTAAATATAAATGATCCTGAAATCCGAGTTCAATTTCTATTTCCATTTCTAATGATTTAGGTAGCAACTGGTAGAGTCAGCAGATAGATATTTCTCATGATTTAAAAATTTTGACACACCAAAACCTAGAAGATTATTCTAAAGTACATGAAGACTTTGTAGAGTTTCTTATTACATTGTGAAATTAGAGTAAGCTTTCTAAGATGGATATATTGTCAAGACTGAAATACCGGAATTGATAGAGAGCTTATTTTGATTACTTTCCGAGTTGAAGTAGTCTAAGTGAAATTACCGAAGCGAATGTGGATGAAAAGGATGAGAATGCTGCATGAAGTGATGGAAATGAGAGTGAAGCGTATCGAAGATCGTTCGGATTCCGATGCAAACATGCTAGGAAGGGAGAAGGTGACGGTGACTGCTCCAGCGGTGCTGTACAAGCGCTGCAATTACAGCCTTACATGAAGAAATCCGAAGTTATTCCACTTAAAAATGATCGCTGAATTGGGGAACCCGGATATAACCGATGTGATCGGAGCATGCGTTTTGTGGATCATTTATTTTTTTAGTTTTTTGCTTTTTAAATAACTCTGGACTTCGAAATCCAAATTTTAGATTGACAGGAATTGCATATTTTGGTCTGGAGTAAACAATCAAGTATTTTTCAGACAGGTTTCATTTCCTACGAGGAGAAAATTTTTCTTCAGATAGATCTTTTAGTCTGAGATGTATCAAATCAAAGTCTTGAGAAGTTCATAAAATATTGGTATTGGAACTGAATTTTCTAATTGAATAACGAAATGTGTGCGATGGACTTCACTGAAGAACTTCAAATATTCCCCTCTCAAGAGAGATAAGCAAACAGTTGTTTGAAGAAAATGCAATAAGTGAAAGAACCTTATGTTAGGTCTACAAAGAGACAAAAAATATGGCCGATGATAACCAGTCATAAATTTGATCGTATAAGTAAATATTTGAGTTATAAGTGCACCAAACATGAATACACCTGCAATTCAAAATTGTATACAAATTATGCTTCTTTTCTAGTTCCAAAGTGAAATGCATGAAAATTGTTTTATAATAATACTGATTTTCAAATGTTCGTTCCTGCTAATGCTACTGTATAATACGTTACCAATATCATCACTTCATTTCAGTAACCACCATTATAGTAATAAAATTAAAAACTGTCAAGTCATTAACAAGACAAAGTTGACATTAACTGTCAATGTTTTGCTAACGTAAAATGAGAAATGGTTGACCGATAAATCGTAGAAGTCTTCGAGTCAATAAATGTATTTTACATTCTCCACAGCTAGCGTAAACTGTTTTTCTGGGCTTCGTAGAGAATAACCAAAACATTACTTCACCAAGAAATATCTATAGTAAATGAAGAAATTAAAGAAATTGTAAAAATGAGAAAATTGAAGATAATTTTTGCTTTCTGCATCGTTCAATGCAAAATTCATTTAACAAATAGAAAATAGAATGATTAGTTTGAGGAAAAATTGACAAATTTTTTAATTTCAAAATTTTTAAGTTCTAATGAATGAAGTATCATTACGTAGTTTTTCTTATCGCATACAGTGAAGTAGTAAGGTGTACTTTATCTAATCAAGGCACTTGCCTGATGATGAGTTTCTTTCGCCCTTCATACAATTAATTAATCGGTGCCTATCATCAATGCTTGATCATCATTGATTATGATGATAAACAAATAAAGAAAGAAAAAGCTGAAACGTACAATAAGGGGCGGTAATGTAAATCCGAGTATATAAAGGAGTGAATATGAAACATAGAGATTGAAATCTTCGGGCCGAAAATCCGGCCTGTACAAAACAACATCACGACACTGGAATACTCGATGATGATAAGGGAATACTGTCGTGAAACTGAAATTCTCATAGAAGCGGAATTAATTAGAGCCAAATTCTTTGTTTTTCCGCGAAACAATTACACTCACTAGTCCTGTGGTATTTTAAAAAACTGTGAAAATGATACTAGTCTGAGATCTAGCACCTTGCTATAAAAGCAGCAACAATGAAAACCTACCTCATATAGTACCATAATGTCCATAAACATGCTAAGCCAACGATTGATAATGTAAATGTTGGAATGATAAAATAATTGAGCTGTATACGTGATCGTCTAATGATTGGACCATCATATTGGGATGCCGAGAAAACCTCTGACTGAGCTCGAGAATGTGGAATGGACATTTTTACAGCAATGGGAATTGCAAGAGTTTTTTGAGATTTCTTGCAGTATGCGATAGGCACCTCCTCATATAGAAATGAATTCAACAAAACAAATGTTGACAGTGGTGCATAAGAACTGTTTCTGAAATGGACAAAGTAGTGAGAAAGATCGATGGAGACAGAATGTAGCAATGATGGCGATGAAAGGGTCGAGAATGGATTGAAGTTAAAATTGATTTCGAGACTAGCTGTAATAGATGATATCGGTGAGCAGAGTAGACTTTATGTTCAGGTGAGATGAGAGGACAGAAAGGTAATGAAGATGTAAAAAGTCTCCACCTCTTCGCTTTCTTCTCTTTTACCTGTCCAATTTGATTTTTATTTATCCTTTTACTAATTCAATAATTCATTGATTGATTGATTGATTGATTGGTCTGATTGACTAACCGTAATATTTCCCCATTCTCTACACTATCTTCTGGTATTATTATGACGATTTCACCGTACTACTTGTGTTTAATTGAACAAATAGATATACTACGAGTATGTGGAAGAATAATGAGATGACCAAAGCAAAGTGGTTTATTTGTGAATCATACAGCTGCTCAAAGCTCATTTCATCGAATTATAAAGCTAAGATAGAACTGTACAGAAGAGCTGTATAGCTAGCTTGGTTTAATGTAATTTAAATTTTGTTTAGTCTCATTTCATTTCAAGACTATTGATGGAAAATTCACACAGCTTTGTAAATAATGTATGATTTTGTGATAATATTCGCTAGCTTTTTGGTTTTGTTCCTACAAAAATTTATCACAAGAGCATATTATGAATCATTCTGGTAAGCTTAAAAGTGTATAAGTTTAAAAGTAAAACTAATGCTGAGTAGGGGAATGTTAAATAGGCAAAGTCAACAAACTAATTAAACAATGAGAACATATATGAACGAAACAATTTTTTGATAATTGATGATTCTAGAACTTCCATCACGAAGCAGTATATAATAATGCTTTTCTGAAGTTTAATGAAAGAAATATTTCTATTTTCAAATTTTTAATTGTTTTACCAATAAAAATTTCTTCAGTTCAAATAGTATTGCAGAATTTCAAATTTAGCGGTGTGATTATTTAGAATCTCTAGAAATTTGAAGCTAATGTTAATTATAGTGTTGGGATTAATTAAGACTGACAGCACATAAATGGGTGAAGCAGTGTTGTAAATGAAGGAATTTTCGTTCTGCAACGATTAAAGAAATCAGAGATTCATTCATTTAAGACTTTTAGAAAAATTAGGAAATCGAAGTTTCCAGTGTAGGAGTCCATAAAAATGAAAGCAAAACTATCAGAAGTTTACAAAAATCTATGGATTGACTTTTCCTTTTGATAGGCTGATATGGTAGGCAGCGATGTATTCATTAAAATAACAATTTTGAAGCATTCTGAGGTTTGTAGATGTTTCTTTTCTCTTGAGTTCTTTAATTTTTTTTATTGCAAGTATATATGTAATTATTTTTCTTATTACAATGGTAGTTTATTAAAGCCTTTAACCTTGAATGTAAATAGACAGTATTTAGGTTACTTTCAGAGTTGGGAAACATCTCAGCACCGGGAGAATCATATATGGCTACTGAAAGCTTTACATGAGATGATTTACAGAAACAATGATAATGTAGTGATAAGGAACGAACACTCCAACGTAATACTTTGTAACAGTTTTATCTGATATATTAAATATAAGAAATAAAGTAACGAAAAAAAGAAATGAAAAATAAGAAATTTACGTAGAACGAAAACATAAACACATTTGTATTTATCTGTAATTTAGCTACGCAAAATGGGAAGGCATAAAATCCGTTATTCAACTGCCATTTTGTTTTAACTTCATCCGTTAATGCAAGTATTTTGCACATGTTGAATTTAAAAAAAAAAAAAAAAATGAATGAAGCAGCGATAATAACACTGAAAGAAATGCAGGTATGAATCGGAAGCAGAGAAATTCCTTCATAACCTTAAGTTATGAAGAATTTCAACTGAGGCATTTATTTCCAAAACTTGAAAAACTTTTGAATTTGCTGGTCTTTTTCTTGAAAGTGTATGATATTCCCTTAAATTTTTTGTTTCAAAGGGCTGAATACTTAAAGACGGCAAAATGAAGGAAAAATACTTTTGCCGTTGAAAATTAAACAGAAATTTTCTCTCAAATATTCGCCGGAACATTGAACCTCAGCCAGTGCTAAATGAGCCCATGATAAACTAGTTTTCAAATGAAACTTCTCTGTATTTTTTTTTTGCTTTCATTTTTTCAGCTGCATAAATGAATGCCTAACCTTGCAATCTTAGAGCGAAGACATTCGATGAAGGCTGCTTTGACTTGTCCAAGCAATAAAAAAAAATACAACCTGATCAAATTTAATCAAAGTGTCCAAAAAACTTCCGAAAGGAAACAAAGATGTCATATTTAAGCAATTAGCTGATCAAATGTGCTCTGTCCTTCAGCATAGGAACTAAAGCTTAGTCATATCCTGTCTTCTTTAGATGTCAGACAAGAATCTGCTGACCTTCTATGCCCATTCTTGAAATAGTTTGGCTCCTTCAGGGACTAATCTCCAAGCTTTTGAAGTTGTTTTACAAACTATAATTGCATACAATATGGGGAAATTTAGATATTTGGTTCATTAAAAATCTAGTTGGAGTGTGGAAGAATTAGCTCGACCCACTATCTATAGCTGGATCTATTAGCCTTGAAACTTTGTAATAAGTGTTTTTTGAATATTTTCTGAGCTAATCTCAGGTAAACTGAATAGACTATGAAAGAATATGAATTTGTTGAAATGCGTAAAGATTGGATATTTAGAGAAAGTTTCTGAGAATAGTTTGGAGAACAGATAGTGAAGGGCAAGAATGTGTGTTTCGTGGGGTTGCATAATGATGAGCAATTGTCAAATCAATACATGGAACTTTTGAATTCATAACTTTGGTCTTCTTTTTATAGAAAGGATAAAATTTGGTAAGTAACATATAAATACTTCATGTTCTAGTACAAATGAAGAAATTATAGATTTTCTGCCCAGTGAACTCATACAAAAAGCATCATAGACTGATGATCCTATTGAAAGGCCTATGACTTCCCTGTTCACACTAAGTTTATTTTTACATTCCACTGAAATATGAATATGAAAGAGATTAATTCCTCAACTCTAGAATCTTCTGTTTTTCTTACCATTTAATATATTCAATCTTCTATGATATGAATAGATTAAATAATGAGGAAAAAGTCCACTTCACAAATTATCAAAATCAAATTAAATTTTAGGAACCTTCCTTTTGCAGTAAGTTAAAAGTTAATAAAAGACGTTTGTAAAAATAAAATGATGACAAAACTTGAACATAACAAGTAAAAATTATGAGAGATCAATTTCTTCGATATCAAATTGATTTTCTTCATCGTTTGCTAGAGACCCGTTGTTTGGTCTTTCATTCTTCTGAGTATTGTTTAGAGTGAAACTAGCACAAAGAGCACAATCCATTGATACAAGAACTTGATATTGATAGTTATCCAGCCCTGCTGGTCTTATAAGTCTAATTAGTGGAAGAGTCCTGTAATTACCATAAACATAATACTGTAATTAATCACTAATCATGCTTCTTTCTCTTTTCATTAGGATAATCTTGAAATCAATACTAATTCTCCGATAAGATAACGGAACTTATTTTTCATCTGAAAATTGATCACTTTTCCATTTAATGTTTGCTTTAACTTATCAGTTAAATCACTGGATAAAACAAGAAAATTAAAAGAGCTGAATTTAAAATTACGTAAGTTTTATGCTCTGCCGTCAAAATTTGTTTTGAAAGAATATGAATGAAAAATTTCTTACAGAGATAAAAGCTCCCTATATGTATGTGAAGGGAAAGCGGCATAGATTTCTTTTGTCTTAATAAATGCTTGGAAATCTTCGTCGTGCCAGCGAGGTTTATGCAAGTAATACATCCTCTTACCTGCAAGTGATTTCCAAGATGTTAATTTATTAGTAAAACATTTCTAGCAAGAGAATCATAAGTGTTAGGCTCTAAGAATTCTGCAAAAACTGTTAAAAACCACATCCAAAAAGTTAAATTCACAGAATGGTATCAGTCTACCATTTGTTTTTATTTTGAATAATTTGTAATGATAATATATACCTCACCTTGTCTGCTTTTGCATCCAAAATTATAGAAAACAGTCGAGCGAGCTACCACCTGAAGAAAAAACAATCATTTTATGAACGACGGAGCTCCTTTTTTTGCTTTTTTCTTTGTTATCTCTTTGCCCATTGGTAAAAGTTGGGAGAACAAAACGAATCGAAGGTGCGGAAATCTACAGTTTTCTGTTTGAAATCGAAACTAAATCTATTTGTTCCAAGTTCTATGCAAAATAGAAACTTAAAAGAAAAACAAGAAACACACATACTTCACCCATATATGAGGTCAGAACAGAATTCATTCGGACTTCCCAATGGCCAAGTATCGAATCGAAAAGGCTTATGTTATTTAGAATGTCGAGATAAGAAGATAGTGAAGGAGCGAAATTTGGTTCATGTTCATGTAAAAACATTACCAGCTACAAAATATTAGAAAATTACACTCTGTTATATGTTAAAAGAAAAACAGCTTTTCCAAAATATGGTGTTCTGAAGTTACTTAAATATAAATAAGACATAAACCGTAAAGATTTGTGAACAGAGAACCTTATCGTCATCCATACCACTTTTCTCAAGCACCTCATTAACGTCATCTTTTGGAGGATAACCTCTTGACCAAACTTTCCTCAGTTCAATTTTCAACATTTCTTCAGTCTTCTTCCAATTGTTGTCCGTTTTGTCGCATCTTTATGTGTTAAACTTCAACAATATTCCACAACCAATTGGTCAAAAAAATAACGAAGATTAAAATCTAGTGAAACAAACTCTCGTTGCTTTTTACAAGATCGACAACTACTTATAAAAATTGTTACTCTACCTTTTCGCATAGAGAAGCTTCCCCAAACTGTGATATGGATCTACTAATGTTGAAGAATTAAGAGGAATGATTTCATTAAATTTCTTGCAATCATCGATACATAATTGCAGATTGTGGATTGCTGTTCTTATATCACCTAAAGTACAACATAAAGATATGTAATAGGTGGGTTTCAATCAATGTAAAAATTAAACATAGGAAAACAGAATCAGAAATTGTCAATGGCGGAAAAATTCAGAAATTTGGATAAAATACTACAAATTTGAAATAATGCTTGGTATCAGTTTTTCATTTGTATGCCTTCATTAAAGACGTTGCTTTTATAGATGTCACATTAAATAGAAGTTTTTTTAAAGGACATTGTAAGTTTCCAATCGTGTAGTACCAAGTGCTATTATTTTAGATAACAATCTAAAATGAAATACAAACCATTGGAAGTTTCAGCAATTCTTTTAACTTGCAATGGTGAAATATTAACTTGCAAGAGCGAAGCAATCCGTCGTAGTGCTTTCGATAAGAATATGGTTGCAGAAGCATTAAAAGTTAACTCTTCAAAGCCTAGCTGCGCACGAATATTAGCGGGTAAAATGCGTTTTGGGCTTAGATACCAACAAGAATCAACATCACTCATAACAAAAATGTACATACAAACCGTGTTTTTCACAGTGTTCCGTAATGTTGCATGCAATACCGAAGGATCTCTGCAATTTCAATTTCAAAAAGTTATTGCCACAATTAAAAAAAGTGTGCTATGCCCCACGAATTCTTTTCAGTAGAGAAAAATTTAACATCGAACCAAATTTGATTTGGACTTTACTTCAAAAAAGAAAAAATTCCTAACGAATGCAGATAAGTGAAGAAATCCAGGGTTTTCCCACAAAGCTAATTATAAAATATTCTAAGTAGAAAATAACTAATGCAGTTATTCGCATTTTGGTCTATTTACAAAAGAAAAACATTACTGATAAAAAACATTAGGAAGTTGTTCAATTAGTATAACTTTCTGTGCAGCTGATTTATCAAAAGATCCGCGATCCGACGACTTTAGAAACTCCGCAAATTTTCGGATCTAAAAAAGGAGACTCTAATGCTTGGAAAGATCAAAAATCTATCAATTTCGAAAAAAGAAATCAAAGAATATACTTTCACTTGCCTGACTTTCTTCA
Source organism: Setaria equina (assembly GCA_003012265.1). NCBI lineage: Eukaryota > Metazoa > Nematoda > Chromadorea > Rhabditida > Setariidae > Setaria > Setaria equina. The sequence goes on from PQVD01000105.1 coordinate 18,828, forward strand.
TAAACAACCTCTTCCCCTTCTGGGTCATAAAATACTTCGTAGGATTCAGAACAATTCCATTCAATCAGTTCAAGTTTTAATTCGCGACATAACATTTGTACAGCTATGGTTTTGCCACTACCAGTTGGACCAGTGAGCAGAAGCAACTTATTTTCTCGAGAACGTCCTTTTTTCTTCTGCATCCAACATCTAATCTGAAAACCAATAGGCAAATAGCAATTATTTAGAGAAAATAATATTCCTTTAAGCATGAATGGTCAAATTTGAGTAAATATCAAATATTTTCGTAAGTATGTAATGTATAAGATAGTACCCCATCAACCTTTCTCGGATTCACAGCTAACTGTTCAACATTTTGAGGCGCGAATCGATCGATTAACGAATGCGATTCTTTTTGATATGAATTGCAAGATTCTGCTTCGATATGCATTTCAATTACTTCGCGGTTATTGCCATTATGAAGAATGCGTGAAACACACGGCTTTTTCAGATGCTGAAATAAAAGAGGTTTTCTAGGGCAAAATAGAAAAGGCTTACAAGAAACCTGTTTATAGCTTTTGTGCCACTTCCGATAAGTGAATTGAATATCTGGTCACTCGTGGTGCTTTCAGGATTAACCAGTAATGCTTCTTATGTAATTACGTCTCATTACCCTGCGGCTCGTTACTGATTGATCTGAGCTGCTCGGTGATTCAAACGATGAACAAAACCAATTTACTGAGGTCATTTGTTTCTCCCCAAAGCCTGCAACATACATTTCTTGCCTTAAAAATGATTTCATTAGGGTAAACAGTTGAAAATGTCACGGCCGTTCTCACTCCTCACAACGTTACAAATATCTGAGTCACTCCACTTCCATACCGCTTAAGCACGTCGCAAATACGTGGATTCCAGATGAAACATCAGTTAGAAAGGGAAAAGAATTAATTCTCTTCAGAGTTAAGCAATCATCAGGTAGTAGAATTTGATCCAAACAATCCCATCCACCTTATTTTAAATCATTTCGCAACCATACTGTACTATCCTGAGGTTTCATCACCCAATATATTTGAAATACTGTAATACACAACAGCAAATTTCATATTTTTTACTGATCTCTATTGATCCCGTCTGTTGAACGTTACAAATGAATAGAATAGAACAGTAAGAGGTAAAAGTTTCAGAGCAAAGCAGCTCCTTCCAAAGGGTTATTTGTTAAATTTCCTGCTGCTATTTGCACTGTAACAAGTTAACTGAATAAAAGCATAATTTTAATTATGCCATGACCTGAGTACATTATTTCTGAGCTACAGTTAACGTGAAGGTGGGATCAGCAGTGTACCCATGTATATTTTGAAACTCAATATAATTCCGGAATGGGATATGCCTATATTTGGTATGGACTAGTTAAACAAAAATGCAAAATCTGTCAAAATAACAAAATGTAAACAAAGCACAGCAGAAAATTAATGAAATATATGTGATGATGCAATAAGCACTCCCTTGGGGGCCAAATGTATTCATATTAAATCCTAAATTCTTTCGTAAAGATTTTCAGTATCAATAAATGGGAGTGTTGTTATATGGAGAGAAAATGTCATAAAAAGATCAATGAATCACAACAAAGATATGGCGGAACCCTGGATTTTCTGGCAAGTGATTTCATAGTGCCATACGGTTATTTTAAAGCAAACAGTCGAAGCTTAAGCTATAAAGCTCTGAAGAGAGCAAGCTAACCAACCATCCAAATTTTATAAAAAGAATACCAAAAATCCAGGGATCGCGGAATTGAAAACCAAAATGTTCTAATGAGTGATATTACCAGGCTATCATCATAATACTACTGAAGCTTACAAAGATTTCATGGAAGCGAAGATGCCAAACTGAGCATTATCACAGTTTCAACAACAAATAGTGGACCGTCTGATGTGTGCACAATTCAATACCATAACTATTAAGACTTTTCATAAATTAAGTAAAAATAAGACAGAAACACCACCATATATACAAAACATATCAGTCAACTGGAAATATAATATCATAATAAAATCAGAGATAAATAATATATTCATCGAATCACCAATATAAAAACCTGATTTTTTTTTTTTATTTTTTGTCTTACATAACATTCATAAATGTAGCGCTATAACTTGTCCGCTTACTGACCTGTTCTGGATGTCCACTGAAGATTTTGTAAATTTGCAGGGGAAAGAGAACAGTTCCATAAATGATATAAGTTCAGAAGTTCGAAGAAGCTGAAAGATTAGTTTATGTTTCTCTTAAGAAACAGCATTTTTTTTTTCTGAAAAAAAATGAAACAATTATGCCTCCCCACTTTTTTTTAGAGATTTCCCTTCTAATTTAGAAAATAAATGGCATAATTATTGCTTAATCCATCGAAGGCCACTTGTATTTGCATAATGAACAACAAATACAGAATAAACAACAAACGAGACCTACAGAAAACTTGATATCATTACTAAATAACCCTTTGCAAATATCACTGAAAACGTAAAGAAAAGGAACATCAGAAACATACAACGAACCATACACGAGCATTGTTGCACACTGTCAAATTGTCTTGTTTACTTCTCTACAACCGCAATCAAAAGTATCAGATTTAGCGACTGTTACACCATGATCTGTTACACATTCCATATGATACCATCGGCAACAATAATCGCATTGAACCTATGGAATTAACCTTTATAATTAAAACTTTGCAAAAATATAAATCAGATAAAAAGGACAGACTGCGATGTAAATTCTTCAGTGTTAGTCATAAAGTCGTTTAACCTAATTATAAGAAGCTACCAAAGAATTTTAAAATCCTCCTTAATTGCAATTATAATTTTAGACGTTGTGATTACAGTTGAAGCAGCTGTTCCACAAATAAGATTTTGATGAAAGTTCTTATGGACAAAAAATCTTTCGTAATACTTTACGCTATTTGATGCTTCTTTTTATGCAATTTAGATCTTTAATCTGCACGCGAATGCAACCAGCAATTCTGAAAATTTAACAGGAAGCAACAAAAATTTAATTAAGTCAATTTTAAACAACACACTCTACTTACAATATACAGATATTCGTTTCAGATGTAACTTACCCAAACAACACTTTCACTTTGTGGTTTTTTGCAGCCAGATCTAGCATCGCACTGCTTGTCTGGATCGTGATAAGTCCATTCATCGAATACCATCTGTGCATTTGCTGCTGGCAATGGCGTGACCACTGGTTTTATCTTTTCCCACTCAAGACTGCTCGTTTCTAATGACAACTCTGGAACAAACAAACTTTCTTATGTACTAAAACTAATATTTGAAAAAATTAAAATGAAAAAATCTAAATTATCCAACAAAAATGTTTTCCCAGTTACATCACGTACTTAGTTGCATGAAAGAATCGCTCATCACACCATACGCAATAACTGAACACTGAATTATTTCAGTTTTACACTAATTAATTTC
>PQVD01000105.1:22343-83480 GCA_003012265.1 Setaria equina
AAAAAAAAAAAAAATGGTGATTTCAATGAAAGCAATCATTTTGGTGCTTGACCTGGTTAACAGCATTGAACAAGTAAGGAAAACTCAAATACAAAGTGTTTTATTTGTTTCTTTACATGTGCAGAAAAAAAAAAAAGAAAAAAGAACATAACAACCGACGGCACATACACCTGTGGCGTACCCATTATCCTATAGCAAAGTCAGGTAGCTTTAACTTGTTCTTCCTGAGAATTAACTTAACTTTTTTTTTGGGTTCATTTTTTTTCCGGATTCATGCTGCAATTTAACTGCAACTTTTACTCTAAAATTTGGAAAAATCACTACAACCAAACAGTTAATCTAAATTTTCTAGCAAGATTTGTAAGATGTTAGTTCAGATAAGCTGAAGGGAGAAGGATATTTGGATACGCCCTGAAACAGACCAATCATCCACACATGTAACCAAAAAATCACCCGTTCTGTGACTTACCACTTTCGCTGGACGAAGACCGCTTCTTCTTTTTACGCCCTTTCTTCCGGGTACTGGTTGAAGAGGTGACGATTCCTTTATGTGGTTGTTTCCGTGGCACCTTACTCACCGAACGTGACTGACGTCCCATTTTGCCCAATTTTTTTTTCTTCCTTACACCACTGCTACCCGGATTAGACCCAGTTTTGCTCTGTGATGTCACGCCCCATGTACGTCGGATAGGGGAAGGCGACGAAGAACTCACAAATGACGAGCTGCTACTTTCATTATCAGAATCTGGTAGTGTTTGTCGCCTCCTCATCATATCAAGAGCTCTTTCAATCTTTTCAGCAGCTGATGTACCCGGTTGATCTTTAGGTAGAGTTTTTGATTTCTTCAGATCTTCCTTGCTCTCTTTCTCATCATTTTCAGAACCTGAACTCATATTATCGCTGCTGGAAGACCTTTTTTTCTTCTTTTTTATCGTTGATTTCTTTTTAACATTCCCAGCACCTACATTTTCAGAAATGAGACAACCTTTCTTTGGACGACCACGTTTCCGTATGCTCCCCTTATCAGAATCTCTAGTTTTGTGAGAGGCCAAGCTCTTTGTTGACGGACCTTTCGTTTTCGTAATATTCTTCTGGTGTTGTCTCTTCTTTGAAGGTTTTTCTGACCCACTTGAATCACTTTTACAGCTTCTATTATCAGCATCATCATCGTCATCATTCATGTACACCTTCCTGAAACTAGCACTTTATACTTTCTCTTCTACTTCTCTGCTTATTTAATAAAAATACTAAAGGAACAGATTCTGGGAGTACTTCTGTACTATACAAATTAAAACACAGGTTTAATTTCTAAACTGTAACACACTAAGATGTATGTTAAGCTTTGCGTTAGTAAATAATTGTTGAAAACAGCATTAGTTAGATCAGGTTGCAGTTACAAACTTGATATATTATATTAACATCAGTATAAAAATGACAAAATGCAAAAATTAGAATATTACTAAAGAGATCTCGATATCGATCGGAAGAACCTAATAATATTGTTAGAAATCAGAACTAATTTCTAGTACGACTATGATTAAAACCATTGAAACGGTCAGCATCCTCAAGTACTTAATAAATTTCAAATAAGCATGAATTGAAACAATCAAAAGAAAAAAGAAAAGTGTACTATGCATTCTTTCAAGCATAAGTTATTGGAAAAATGACCTTGTTTGCGTTGGTGCTGTGATCTTATTAGTCGTCTTTCTCGCAAGATGATGCCAGGCCACTTCGGTCAAATCATTCAACAACATAGCCACCTGAACCGAAAAAAAAGTAGAATACAAATTTAGAATTCATCTGTGGACATGTACAAGAGTTCAAATGAAATTTCTAGTTAGACATATTCATCCTCAAAATAAGTAATGACCATTTTGGTATTAAATTTATTTACTAAGTCAGTACCCAATTTAATATAAATAAATATAAACACAGAACTGATTGATTTATAATTCTTCGCCGCCATTTAATTTTAAAACACTCCACTTAAAATACATTTTTGAAACAAATGTCTGGGATGAAGAGTAAACAAAATAAACAACATCAATTCTTTCGTTGCTTTAATGGAAATGCAGCAGAGACAAACAGTACCTCATTATTTTTGCGCCGTTTCTTTGGCTCAACTTTTTGTTCCATTATAACAGGTGTTTGAGTAGGTGAACGAGATGAATCCGAATGACCGTGACCACGCCCTGCAATTACTTCAGATTTAATCCTTTAATAGAAAGGAGAAACAAGAAAAGGAATAGGAATAGCAAATATATATTTGTATTTTCTTGTAAAAAAAAAAAAAAAGGCTGCGTTATAAAACCTTAAGTATGACGCTTAATCTGATAGCAGAATCTAGCTGCAAATGAACGAATGAAAATTTAAGAAAACTTCCTATTAAACTAACTTTTTGGCGACTGGTGAAGCTGTGAATATGATAATTCTGATGGTTTCGGTTCCTCTACAGTAGGTGTTTCCCGCTGCACTGTGGCTGTAGGTAATTCCGAAGAACTGGATGCTGGTGTGAGTGCACGCCTTGGTGGACCACAGTCTTCGAGTAAATCTTCTGTTAACTCTTCCAAACCCGAGAGTCGACTATTCCGTTCAGCGTTTTCTAGAAAAAAGCTACAATGTAAAGGTACGACAAGTGATTCGTCATACAAATTAGCTCGACATCATTCATAACTCCTTGTAATATTAGGAAGACTCAAACAGACTGATTGTGATAAATTATTTGAGAATATTTAAAACATCTAATTTTTCCTATAATACAGGTTATTTTTAGTTCACCATAAAAAAATGCACCTCTCTGCAACTGCTCCATTGGTTTTTCTTGTGTTATGATTGAAGGAGTCGCAGGTGACATCGACATTTGAGAAAGCGTTGTTGAAGCTACAGGTCCAGTCGTTGTCGTTGTCGGTGTTACTACGCCCACACTCATTCCTGCTATGGCGATTGGTGCAGTATTTGAAACTGTGAGGGTACTACAGGTGCTCACTGCCGTTGAGATTCTATCATTACTAAACCTTCGTTCACCGATTGTTGTTGCTGACAATACTGGGCTTGGAGCCTGAGCCTGAACTTGAGTTGGAGTATGAATTGCTGTTACTGGTGAAAATGATGGTTGTGACGGCACTGCTGTTGTTGCTGTTCGATGGATACCAACGACACCAGTCGATACCCCAGCAAACATCGTTGATGTCGTTTGTTGTTGCTGTTGATTTTTGGGTGGACTTGGTACCGAACTGTCACATTCCATTCGTTTCACACTATCAATAGCTGATGGAGTAGCAATTACCTGAGCGGGAGAGCAATCCGTTAATCTTGAAACTCTCTGTGCATCGACTGTTCGAGAAGCGACTGAGTAATGATGCTGACGAGTAGCTGTTGTTCCACTGCTCCGAGAAACGGAAATATTTCCTGCCACTGTAGCTGAGGATACAGTTCTTGATGAATGTGAAGTTGATGTGTGCTGCGCTAAAGACTGTAATAACTGACTGCTTTGTGTACCAACATTCTGACCAAAATCTCCTGATGGTTGGTCGGTGACTGCTGCAGTTGCGGTAGCCGATCGCTGCGAGCATGCTCCTGCAACGGCAGCAGTAGCCGCCATCTGAACTGTGATATTCGAAGTTACCCTTGGTGATGATGTTTGCTCGGACACGACCGTACGCAGTTGATTATCACTGGCTGCTCCAATGAAAGATGAAGTATCAGTAGCAATCTGCGCATTTGCACCCATCCATGCCGAATTAGTTAACTGACCATACTGTAAAAACATCTAAATGGTTGAAAAACATTAACCAGTTTTAAATATATTTTAGTTGATTAAATTCGATATATTTTAAACTTCAAACTGCTACTAAATTTTAATTTCTGAAAAACTTACCGCAGCAGTGGCCGCAACAGCCTCTGCTTGCTTCTGTTGCTCCAGCTGATGCTGTTGAAGTTGTTGAGCAGCTGTGTGTGACTGCGATGGCCAAGGATTCTGAGGCCAGAGTGAATGAAGATATGCAGGACTCAGTTGAGGAAAAGCTGCCTGGTAATAACCAGGAAACCTTTGTAAATTATAAAATGGAGCTGCTGCAGCGGCACCAGCAGCAGTAGGATTTTGCCATGAACTGGTGAGCTCCATCGATGGATTACCCAAAGGTAGTCGGGATGCCGCATGCAAGTTCTTACCATCACCAAACATCTGTAACAAAGATATTACTGCCACAAAGCACGATGAACACAGAAACTTTAAAAACTGAATGCCTACCCATATAAAACAAATCACGACTTCAAAAAAATTAATTTCAAATCATGAGAATCAAATACTGGAGGGTACCAAAAACTTTCGCACTATATGGAGTGTGCGCACTTATCTAAAACCTGTTTTCCTGTGAGAAATCGAAAATGCCAACCAATTATCTAATTCAACTAATCTGTCACACCATCAAGCTACCGGTAGGTAGTTTACCGCACCGATCTGAATATCTCGGTGGACTTGGATTTTTCTCCAGTTGCTTGGAGCATCATGATAATGTATTCAAACAGATTTCAGAAGAGGAAAATCGTAAATCCCAAAGATAAACCAGAGTAAAAACTCATAAAACTTGAAACATCTTTACAATTAATGCTTTAGGGAAAATTGAAGCAAAGTTTCAAAATGTTGAGAAATGATGAAGTCCGAACAAATACTGTAGTGATATGCACCTAAATATACTGAGCAATAAGAAATAGTAAAAGAGATTTAAAGTTCTTTGCCCTTTTCTTTAAAATAAAGATGAGAAAGTGATAATGCATACCTGCGACGACAATGACAAATCTTGCCGTGTGTTACCCATAATTGTGATAGGACGTCTACGATCACTTAATCGATGCGTTGGTGCTTCCTCAAACTGAAAAAGTTTGTTCATATTCAATAGAGCAGAATCCTACAGTTTTAGAAAAATTGAAAAATCCCATATCATTATTCTGCTATAAAATTCTTCTTTAGGAAGATGGCATTTGCTAACCTTATTGTATCCTTATAAGCTACGATTTTTTTTTGTATAAAGAATAATATAATGCTCTCTACTGTTTGAAAAAGAAATAAACATACAACAAATGTAAATTCGGCAGAAGTTTGCGGTCCGTAGCAACCGGGCTTAATGGCTGCACCATTTACATGCCCAAATTTGATCACATCACCCTGTTGTAATTCTGCTTCACCTGATACCTAAAACTTTTTAAATGGAGCAACAAAAAGGTAAAACAATCTAGTGTTCTCAGAAAAAAAAAAAAAAGTTGGGAAAACGTCGACCCTAAAATCGTTAACGTAAGTGCCATTGAGGGAATGGTCCTTTATGAAACATGCATATCGATCACGTCTTGCTTTAACAAATATTGTCGTATGTTCTCTTGAGATCATGTTACTGAAAATATATTACTAAGTTTATATATGTGTATATATTTTTGACATAGATTTCTATAAACAGTCAGCAGCCAAATAAAATATAATCATGATATGAGGTACAGTAAGACAAAAAATAAGGTGCTGCCTTCATTGGTAAAATTTCAAGAACTTAGTTTATATTTACCCATGAATTCAATATTTCTGAAAACAACCAGTTTACAAAAGCAACTATAGATTGCAAACTGACCAGAACCGAAAAAAGAAATGAAATGTAATTTTATAGCAAAAATATCTATCTTCAAGTTAATAGAAATGTCAATCTTCGAAGCCAGGTTTTAAAATCCTTGATAAAATTAATTTCATAACTTTGTAAATGTTTTCAACTCCGCAGACTAAACTCAGTGATTCTTTTCAAAATCTGAAGAAAATACTTTTTAAAAATCTTGAATATTTAGAAACCTGTGCACTTGTGAAATCAGCACAACATCGACCAGGTCAGGATTCCTCCCAATTTTCGTCGTTTGGTATCTGAAGAGTTTAGCATAAATAACAGTTAAGTGGAAAAGTGAGGCAACACATTAAAGCTATAATAAAGAGATAAATATGGGCATTTTTCAACAAATAAATGGCACAATAAAAAATTTTTCACTAAAAATAATTTGATAAGCACGCACAAAAACGAAAATGATCCATTATTAACAACTCATCTGTCTCTTTGCGGTTTAATGCCACATTCTCTTTCTGCCCCAATACAAATTTCTATTTGAGGTCTGAGATAGGACCATAACTATCTAATCTATTTAAACTCAGATACGACAAGCTACTTCTGTGACCGGAGTCTTTATTCTATTTTACTGAAATATAATAAAATGGTAGAACCATTTCAGTGAACTCTAGATCAGTAACTGTAATGACTCTGAATATGAAATGCTTACAAAAGAACTGTGTCATCCGGTAAAAAGGCGTGGGGATTTTGACTGACATGCAAGCGTCGTAATTGGTAGATGGTCATCATGACATTCTTCGATGAGAAGTACGAAATATGTGTGAGAAATCCCCTTTTACCTAAAAAAGAAAAAAAGAAGCGGATAAACATCAACAACCGAAAGATATACATTTGAGTATCCCTTGGTTTTGTTTTTAATCTTCAAAAATTTCTTTTTACTAGCATTAGATTCTTCACAGATTAGCGCATCTGTGTGAACCTGAATAAAAAAAAGAAACTTTTCCATCTCGGCAAAAACTAGAAGAAGCAATTCTACATCTAATATCTTAGTTATATGTCGAGTACAACCATATATCAGCTCAATCTCTCCTGGGCTTCCTGTGTCCAGGCATACAATTGCATTTCAGCAATACCGAAAATACCGTATTGAAAATAATTTCTGCAGGTATCAAGAGTGATTAACCCAACAATGTCTCGATATCAGCAAATAGCGACGTGATGTAAAAGATTTTAGTTATGCAAACAAAAAGTGAAAATGCAAAGTAATAAATACTTACTGGCAGCAATGATGAGCTACTACTCTCCTTGCTGTTGAACCGATTGACACAACAACGACGAAAAAATACACGGATGAAAATGTTAAAAAATTACGTCGATAAAGGAAACGCCAAGTGGCGACGCCGCATCACCAGTACAAGCGCTCACGTTATTGTTCTCGTTTTTTCCTTCTTTCCATTAGACGTACAACAAATAAAAAATTGTTAATCTGAAATAATATTTCTGTCAAACAACGAATCCACTTTTATATCCGTGAAAAAAACTAAATGACGTGTTAAATAAAGAATGTAATGAAAATTCGTCAGAAAGCTGTTCACTTTCAAAATGAACTATTTCTAGAATCTAATATATCTGCAACTCTTCCAAACATTACTACCTTTTCATTTTAAGCGTAAATAAAACAAATTTCTTTGCAGTAATCACATCATATTAGTTTTTCTGAAATGTGAGATGAGCTTATTTTAAATTTTAAACTCTATTACTTTTAAATGAAGCTTAATACATTTTGTTCGCATTTATGGCTATCTTCAAGTTATCATTAAACTGCTATTACTCCAACTACAAGTTGCAAGTCGAAACCCGAATGTATGAAAATGCGCTAGCTCCAGTAGAAGCCAACTTTATCAGTAATGATTTGTATCAAAAATATTACTTTATGTTCTTCAACTGCGAAAATACGAAATGAATCCAGAAATCATTTACTGCTCATCTCAATCGATTCACACACACACACATCTTAAAAGTTAGTTAAACTAAAAAAGTGCAACTACTAAAAATGTCGTACTTTCACGAAGAAAAATGATCTAAAAAATTTAAAATGAAATATGTAATAATAAAATTCCAAATTAATAAATGAATCTGTTTCACTCTTCTGGTCTACCTTTATGGAAATTTTGTTATAATGAGAAATAACAGAGAGTTAGACACTTAAACTAAAAATGGAACGAGCGTTTTAATAAATGCTCACTTTACTACATTATTCAAAATTTTGACACTGCATCAAAGTAGATTTAAAAGGATTACAGAAGCGGTTCGTTTCAAATTCTAATAGAAAAAAAAAGACCAAATTCATGGAAAAATTCCGAATAAGCAAAAATTATGACTTGGATTTAATTAAAAAGACAATTGATGTAATGATTATGGTTATTACTATCCAGCAAAAAGTGTATCGCCTAAACACTTAATTTGACTTATACCGCACAACGGCATATTCAAGCGGTGAATGAAAATCACTATCAGTAAATAACAGTTGAACGAGTAAGAAGGAAGGATAAATATGGAGGAACAGAGGGCATCGGGGATTCAGGGATCAAAAGAACGAAGGATCGGGGGATCGGGAGAGCGGGGGAAGGGAGAGAGGAGAGGTCATTCAATTTGTTGTATGTATCCAATAACGGATGACATTACAAATGGTTGGATGGTTATCTCTGTAACAGAAAAAAAAGATCGTCGAAGTTGGTGAAACTCTCGATATGCATCAGTAAACGAAAAAAAATTTCAATTTTAAGTAGCAGAATCAATAGGGTATAGTGCGATACTGCAAGAAATACTCAGTGACTGCAAGTTGGAACGAATTTGGTCAGAAAATTTAGTTAACTCATTTTGAAGTGCAACTGTAAATTGCACTCGTACTGAAATTAAATGAAACATCCTCCTAGAATATCATCGTCTTATTCAACTAAACGAAAAGACAAGTATCAAATCAAAATAGCAGCATATCGAAAATGACAGGTAACAGAAGATTCAGTTGGTGGGTAAAGCATTGCAGGGCAGTGTACGGGTAGGGTAAGATTCGGGTAAAGCGTTCCTACTCAGATGCATGCGTAAATCGCCGAACCCTTCATTCAATTCATTCCACTCTCTTCCAAACCAACGCCTAAATGCTGCTGCTACTGCTGCTGCTACGTTGGAATACAATCAATACTTCAACGTCCCTCTCTCTCTCTCTCTCTTTCTCTCTCTCTCTGTCACCCTTTCTCTTTCTCTTCACTTCATAGTTTATGTTACGTGTAAGAGTAAAGGTATACATATAAAATACGTGACGTACGTTTAACGTATTATTGTTTATCTTCTCACCCATTTAGTTTCAAAATCAAAATTAACAGTGATAAAAGAATAAAATGACATTTCTAAATTCAATATGTACATGATATAAGCAGAGAGAGAACAATTGATGCAATATGTGGGAATTGCAGCGTACACAAAAAGAGAAAAAGAAAGTGTGTGGCGGGTGAATTGAAATGATATGGAGAGGTAGTGTCCTGTTACTACGTTTGTTATCATATCATATCAAATCACCAAATCCACCTTTCGGCATCCTTTCTCTATCTGTTAAATTAGCTCTCTGTTCACGTAGACGATGATGTGATATGATTATGATATCTCTTGTCTTTACGCCAGAAGCTGATGGTTTTCTGAATTAGATCGAAACTATCCCTGTGCAGTTCTTCAGAGTCCGTAAGAGTTCTATTAGGTTGTATATCATCAATAAGAATGCTGCTACTAAGAAGAAATGGCCAAAGTGTTGATAATTAATCTCTGATTATTCACTAAATTAATGATTAGGATACTTTCTTTGCCCTTTTTGTAGCTTTGATTGATATTGTAATTTCATTGCAGGATAGTCATCGGGTGTATTCAGAAAAAATTTGATTTTGCGCCCTCAGTAGTTTCAAATGAGTTAAATATCAACTCGTTCGACCCTACAATACTTCATTCATTATTACTGCACATCACTAATAGCGGTATTGTCGGGTATCTTTTCAGGTTCTCTCAAATCTGCTAGAAAAATCATATCTTTAATAAATTTCTTCTATTGTTTTAAAACTACCCAGCACTATTTTCGTTTAAAAATATCAAACCATCTAAGCATTTGTTATGTTCTTGACAGAACGTTTTTCGTCTGAGTTCTTCAGGCAAAAAACTAGACGGATGCAGTTGGTTCCTTGATTACACAACTAATCATCTCCTGCTACTGGTCGGATTTTGCATTTCTAGATCCAGAGATTCTGTCCTCACATTCTTGCATGTTGTTTACGATCTTAAGTGATTAAGATATACACGAAGTTATGAGAATGGTATCTTTCAATTAATATGGAGAACTACTGCATTTCTTTCTCAATCCAGTAATTACCATCTCTGTTTTATCTTCATGTTGCCATCTTCTACGTAAATCTCAACCGAGATGGTAAACAAGGACCGTTGTATAGCTAACTAAGAGTGCCTACTGAATCCATCCGTCTGTAATATGTCCCAAACAAGTAATTGAGAAAGGATTTATTGCCTCCGTTCGATAAGATTACGTTTCAGGAGTCCCGAACAGCACTTGCTACTTCCTCTGTACGGCTGCACTGCATTTTTTTTACATAGTACTAATTTAAAGACTGCTCATTGGACAACGGCTAAAGTAGAAATAATCAACTCATTCTTCTATTCCCTGCAAAAAAAAACCCCTATTTTGGCTTATAATGCAAAAAGGTGTTGACAACCACCAAACAAATACATTTTGCAAACGAAATAAAGTATTTGAATCCCTACTCATCCTGAATGCGACGTTCCAGGAAAAAGATCAACATATCATACCACCTTTCGTCCCAGGAAAAAGGCGGAAAAAGATATCAACATACCACACCACCTTTTTAAGCATTGTCGTTAACGTAATTTTTGAAATGAACACCAACTTTCACAGCATACCAAATCCAGATGTACACAAGCGATACTGATATAAGTGAAATCAAAGACAACGATACAAAATTCACCGAGCTTTATTAATTTGATCAAAAATGCAACAATGCAGTTATTTCCGCACTTATCAGTTCCTTTAGTCATTTACTCCCACAAAGGCAATATAGGAACCAATATTCAAAAATTCCATATGCAGCACCCGATTTTTTAATAGACGTGCGCCTGACATGCAAAAACGTAGATGTAAATAAGGTTTAAGAAAAAATTTCAAAGGAATAAAAAGCTGTAATTCGTTGTTGTCTCGTGCTAAAAGCACAAGTGGTGTCTATATCCGGTGCTATCATTACCAATCGGCAGCCAAGAACCAATTGCACTTCCTACTAGGTATTACTTCGCTGTACAACGATTCTGTTAGATAATTCAAGCAGAAATTTAATGACAATTAGGAGAACAAATGGATATAGATACGAAATGAACTGAATTAGGATTTCCTGGCGAGTCCTAGGAAGTCAAAAAAAAAAAAAAATGAAACTTCCTGATACCTCTTCATTACTTCCTGAACCGAAAAAAAATGATAATGAAATTTTAATTTGCGAAACACAAGAAAACGTAGGATACAGGACACCGAAAAATAAAATCCATTCATAAAATATTATAAGAGACAAACCGAAAAATGAAACAAACTTACTAACAACCTAAAAAAAAATAAATGAATTAAACACGTTGTAAGTGCCAATAGCCGTAAATAAATATATAACAGAATACAAGCTTTAAGACCGGAATTAAGAGAACACAGATTAGAATAAGATTGCCTTAAAATTCACAAACAGAGAGGCCCGAAATATGCTGCTCTACCATGGGCAGTGTATTTTCGTTCCTTAAAATACAAAAGATCTTTTTCCTCTAAAAATATATATAGTCTCTTATTTGAAATTTAATAGAACCCCCTGGGGAAAATAGACCAAAAATAATGCTAAAACAAGCCCATGATATGGCAACTTCAATTCCAATGCAGGATAGAAAAACCATAATGAATAGCTTCAAATAAACCCATAACGGATCAAATTAAAGCACCTGAAGAAAACATTTCACTAAACAAAAACTCATCAAATAAAAACAAAATGGGAGTGGCTACGTTCAAGAAGCTTTAACTTGATGAAAAAGACAAACAGCAAAACATGGGCAACATCTTTTACAATGAAAAAATTCCACTGTCCTTAAAATCACCTTGTTTTTGGACAAGGCGCATCCCATAATTGTCACTTCCATGAATCATTGCGTGTTAACAAAGCAAAAAATACTTGAAAAATAACAAACATAAAAAACAGGGCTGATAGTTCTTTAAATGAGAAAATATACATTTAACCATTAAGCTTTTAAATGTTTCATCAAAACATAATCTTTTATTTACATTATGACTTTGTTCCAATTATAAAACATTGCTGGGTTTATGTACAGTAACAGCAATCAAATAACAAAAGAAATGTAACAATATGTACAAGCAAGTTGAAGGTACCCTACCCACAAAATGCGTATTTCACCAGGACATCTATAAACATAAACATTATTTTAAATAACATTTCAGAGCAAAATTAATTTGACCATTTATAAGAAAAACTTTAAATTTTGATGGATTATTTAGACTTAAATTGATGGAATTTGGTCAAAAATATAAAAGCGTTGGTAGTTCCAAAAATGTTCAACTCATGCAGTGCCAGAAAAAAGTAGAACAATGAAAAAAAATACGGCAGAAATTTTTAGAAAAATAATTTGCAACAAAACCAGAAAATTAGATTCCAATAATGTTCTACCAAAAAAAAAAAAAAGAAAAAAGGAAATCCACCAAAAAGAAATTTCTTGGACAGGGTACAAATTAAACGAAGTAAATCAGTCGACTTTTTTTCTTAAAAAGTTGACTCAAACTGTATACAAAAGCACTTTTAGGTGAGGATAATGATGTTACGAAAGCTGCAATTTCAAAATGACGTCTTTAAACGTTGTCTGCTCTTGATGACTTAACACTACTACAATACTGAATTAGTTCTAAGAGCTGGTAGAAAAATCAGAAATAAATTTAAAAAATTTAACTTAAGCAATAAAGGAGATATGCACATCATGAATTAATCAATATCATCTTACACGTTCCAAAATAAAGAAAAAAGATAACTTCATCAAAAGGCCACTATAAAAGTAAAAAAATCTGCTTTCGAATCAAACGATCTGTCTCAATGCACGTCCTCCTTTTCAGTTCTTACCTCTACAGTTCTATTTGTTCTGACAAAGGATGTCGCCACAAAATGGCTGAACCTCGGATTTAATTAAAATTTAGAGAATCACAATTATAAAAACAGAGTAAAAAAAGAACCAAAATTGATCCTAATAATTTCAGAAAAACAATAAATACACATTTAATGAACTGCAGAATGATCAGCAAACAATGCAAACGGAAGGAATAATTACTCCAGCTTTGGGTGCTTTCATCTGAATCCAGTTGCGGGTTATTCTCTGAAGCTACGGTGGTACAATATCTTATGGGCTCAACTTGCGAATTTCTGGATTGATTTGATTGATAGGCGACAAATAGTTTAGGTGAGAAGTTGAGAAAGTCAGTCGAACTCGAGCAAGTTAGCAGACAACCGCTATATTAGACATTGACCTGAGTTTCACGCGCTTGGCACTGACGTAAGTCTGTCTTTGAATCCTTAAAAAAAGCATGTTTGATATCAAACAGTGTAATTTTCTGTTATCCCGTCAACAGAATTTTCCAAGAAAGCAAAAAAAAAAAGTTATAAATTCAAATTTTTACATCAATCCTGCACGGAAAGACAGAGGGAGCAAACCAGGGAAATGGTTTCAAAATTTAAGTTTCGAAAGGCATTATTAAATACTTTAGTTATTTAATTTTTTGAATAAATGAAAAAAAGAAATCTGCTATTACCTTTAAAAGCAATTTTAAATGATTTCCACTTTTTTGCTTTTCTATAAATACAAAATGCACCTGTTTAACCATCGCGCCTTGGCATGTTTCCAGTTGTTCAGGTTGATGATTGTCCCCAAAAGATGGTCTTGAGAGACTTGTAGCAGAACGTACTGTTACCATTGTTCGTCGGACTTGACCACCCACTGACTGTTGCAGTTGAGCTCGTTGGAGTCTACCGTTACATTGCAGCTGTCGTCTTCTATCCGTCTCATTGAAGATACTGTTGCCATAAGTCGTCTGATAAGGTATCATACGAACAGCGGTATTGGTCACATATGATGGAGAAACGACATGAAACTAGAAAATTTTTAGAATCTTAGATAACTTAAATAGAAATTCAAGATAGAAATGTGAAAAGACTCCATTGTTTACGGAGTTTTAAGATAAATTCAACATGAATCACTTAAAATGAGGAATTCAGAATTCCAAACTTCAACTTTATAAACCAGCTCAAGTAGTGAGGCAAAAGAATTTTACCATTTGTTGAGATGACAGCTGCTGCGGAGGATAGATTGGCTGGGGAAGCATACGTGGATACAGAACCATTCCATTCATGTTTACAATTTGACGCGGCTGAAAAGGCGGTGGTGGCACAATATGTCGAGTTTGAATTAAAGGTAGGCCATCCCCATATCGCAATGGAGAAGTCAGTGACATCTGAAAAATTTCTTGAAGCAATTACCGGTTTAACTTCAAGTCATACTTCTCCTCGTTTGCTTCGGCTAAAATGCCAAAAAGAAAATCAATTAGCCTCATATTTGCAATTTCCTGAAAGTTCTAAAAGAAATAGTACTTTCGAAGTTTACAGGACAAAAATCTACCCATTAATAATAACTAAACATTAAAAGAAACAGTACTTTCGAAGTTTACAGGACAAAAAATCTACCCATTAATAATAACTAAACATACCTGCGAAATCTGTAAAGGATACTGGCTAGCACCGTTGACACCATTCATGAAAGGAATCACTGGAGCGGCACACTGCATAACATTATGACCATGACTTGGAACCTTACGCATCATTATTTTTTGGAGATTATTCTGTTTCTCAGGACCGTTTTTAGCTGTTTTTGATGCGACATTGTTTGGATTGGACAACTGCTCCCGGAATGTTGCTTCTACTTTAGCAGTGACTATGTTGTAGGGTTGCTTTGATTCCACGGATTTTGCTGGACTCTTTTCTGCCATAATATCTTTGAATATTTTGTACTCTGGTGATCGTCTTAGCACTGGTCGCTCATCGACTGATTCATCTGTATAATAAATACTGTGATCAAGTCATTTTTTTCAACAATGTATTTTGGTGAAACGAAAATAATGCCAAGATAAAGATAGTTTACATGACCTCGGATTTAAAGCAATTCGCTGCTTTTAAGTTCAAGCGAATTAAGATAACTTATTGCCGCAATCAATACTTCATTTGGATTTATTAAATTAACGAAAAATTCCGAAGTACCGCTACGGTAAATTGTTTTGAGTTTGAGAGACAGTGAATAAGTGTACACTGAACTTTTATTTTGGTAAAAACCACCAGCCATTCAAAAAAAATTTACCAGAATCATGTTCACTCTGTTCCATTCGAGCACTTAGTCTTGCTGCAACAATACGATTCATGACATTGAAATGCTCCTGCATCTGATGAACATCACGAGTACTATCATTGCTGAAACAAAAAATCATATTATATGCATACACTAAAGGAATTTTGGGAATTATTTCAAAAGTTTTGGAAATCCATTTGAAAATGAAAACAAACCGGAATAAGTTCCCGGGAGTTTGCAGTTTAGTTTCTGGTGCGCCGTTCTTCACCCACGGATGCTTTAGTACTTCATCGGCAGTGAAACGCTGACGCACGTTCTTAACCTGAGTACGGAAAAATAATTAAAAGATAAAAAATTGAGATTTAGCTAGCAATAAAAGCAAAGATTTGAGATTTGAAAGAAAAATCTACCAGCAGATGACAAATGAGATCCTTCGCTTCGTCGCTTACGTTCTCCCATTCTGGCTCTGGGAAATCAAACTGGCCCCGTTGAATGCGTTTAAATAAACTCTCCTGGCAATCGTTGCATGCCAGACCTCAAGAAAATCACCGTATACTAGCAAAGTGGGAATACTGACGACGAATCAGCATAAATTTCAAAAACTTTTTTCGGGCTTTTACTTTAGTGTACTAGACAAAATTATATAAAATCTGTGATAAAAAAATTCAAGCAAAATCAACCTTGATCCCAGCCACAGTTTTCACGCCAGCATTCACCATAGAATGGTGGATAGCCACAAATCATAATATAGACAATAACACCAAGTGACCACATATCACAACGTTTATCATATTTAAGTGCGTCTCCAACAAAAGCATCCACTACCTGAAACCAAGAACTTACTTCGAGTGCTAAAATTTCGAAATAAACATTGAATTGATAAATATAAGTACACAGGAAACAGCTAGGTGGAATTCTGAATGAAAATAAATTTCAGGATTTATATTGTATTAATTTTTAACTTGACTCAAACATAAAAGCACAAACTTCCGGTGCCATAAACTCCGCACTCCCCACAGGACTTGCTAAATCTGGCTCACTGTTAACATTTGTCAGCCGCGGCGGTGAAGGAGGACTTGCTTTACTTGCCAAATCGAGATCACAAAGTTTCACCGGGCTTACGCGATCGATATCTGAACACAATACATTCTCTGGTTTCACATCGCGATGTGCAATTCCTGAAATTGGAACTATGTTTAAATAAAAATCTCAAGAACTGAATAAGAGCTTGGATATTTATTTCCCCAAAAATTCTCATAATTTATGATTTTTCATACTTACCTCGATCATGCAGAAATTTGAGCGCCGTGGCAATGTCTTTCGTTACTTTGCTCGCCTCTTGTTCTGTGAAAAATTTCTTACGCTGGATATGATCGAGCAGAGGACCACCACTCATTTTTTCGAAAACCAAATAAAATCGGTCATGATCTTCGAACCACTTAAAAATGATTCTGATTATGGATTTATATTCAAAATCTATCTTATCAGTTTTGAGTATAAATCCCGAATTGGGGCATCCCTGAATTTTAATATGAAGGATTTTGAAAGAAATGCACAGATGCGCTAACAGCACCAGTTTGAAACGAGAATGCTGAAGAACTTTTTTTTTTAAATGTTTCAATTTCCTGATGCAATTTAGTTTTCGAACTTAATGGACTACAAACCAGCACCTCATGAAGCTGTACGATGTTCGGATGATTTTTGCATAGATTAAATGTTTCCACTTCATGCATAACGCGTGAGCGTGTATGACCCGCTTTACGTTTATCAATCAGCTTAATAGCGAATTCTTTACCAGTTGCGAGTGAAATACCCGTCTTAACACTTGCATATGCTCCTGACCCAAGATGATCATCCGTTAGCTTGTAGAAATCTGAAATGATGACTGTTGGAAGTTCTCCTCCATGCTTTTTCTTTTTTCTTCTATGTGAGAAAACAACAAACAGCAATAACTGTTACGAGCATTGAGTCACTTCCTTTAATTTTGAGTATTTTGAAAACATCTACAACTGAAAAACCGTTCTTACAGGCTGTACAGAATGTGCTAAAAACATTTTTTCCGCATCACATAAGAAATAAACCTGCAAAATGGCTCCGTGCCTTCTTACGATAATGTGGTTTACAACCGGACAAGCTATATGTACGCATGCCTAATGGAACAAGTTCGGCAGGCTGTTCTTCGGATTCTGACTCTCCATCACTCAGACCATCGAATTCGCCTGCCACAGGGTGATCCGAAAAGCGACCAGAGATGAAGCTAAATAAAGCAGTGCTAACATCCTCAATTATTATTCCTTTCAATTAGAGTTACAAATTCAAAAAAAAAAAATCTAGAAATTACCCGCGAGGAGAACTTCCCGTCGTTGCCTCCGAAGAACAACGACCACCACCGTAGCTTCCAGTGGATGATGCTGTTGTGGAACCTGTAAATATATTTTTCAGGATGCTGTAGTACTGAACCTCGCAAATCTGTAAATCTTAATTCCCTCCTCAATAAAAACTAATAATGCTTATATATGATTTAAGGATTAATTAAGCTCCCGACAAATAAATCAGTTCTCTTATTCAATAAAAACGCATCCCTGCACTTCACCTTTAGTATAAAAATACTTTAAAGCCAACAAACATAAACTCTCTTATCTACTTCTCGCAAATGACTGTATTCTTGTAATATCAAATACAGCAACATATGGGCCTACACAGAAATTAAGAAAATATTCGTAAGACACTGGAAAAGTCCTTTAAAAAAACGTTTCTGACACGTAGTAAGCATTTATACATTGTCTCATTTATTAGGAAGCTTCGACTCCTTACCAACAGTCTAATGTTGTCCAAATTCACAACCCTCGTTAATTTATATTCACCTTACCCGAATTCTTCGATCGCTGCCACTCTTTCCCGTTTTGTGGTCGCCTGTCAGTTGGTTTCCGCGCTTCACCTCCACCTCCAACTTGGTGTTGTCGCCGCGGATTCTGCCGATGGAGCGCTTCGCCAACCCTCTGTTCCTCTTCGTTGTCCGATGCTAACGGAGCGTCTGGAACAACAAAAAATTCACTCCCAAATTGTAACGGTTTTTTTTTCGAAATTAGTACACCATTTCTATTGGCAGAAAAAACCTTTGAAAATTATTACAATCTACATCTCGAAAGAAAAGCTCACATAAAAAAAACATTCATTATCCACCTTTCATTAGAAGTAGTGATAAACATCACAATGATTACTATTGATGAAATAACTAAAAATACATTTGAAATAGAAATATCACCTAATAATTGGAAACCACTGATACTGATTCTCTATTCCATTATTTCTTCGTCAGTAATTTTTTCAAAACATTACTACAGATTGCTGCAATGTCTAAAGTCATCTCTACACCAAAATCTCTTCCTCCTACTATAAAAGCTCACACCTTGTCACAAAAACAAAATTGTCCTAAGAATCAATAAAGATCGAAGGAAAAGAGAAGGTAACGAAATTTGAAAGATGCACTGCATATAATATTAAAATTGGGATACTGCCAGCAACGTACAATAACATTCGGTATTTGAAGGCGTTTGGTTACAGTTACAGAATACACGAGAGATGGAGAAGAGACAGTAACATGGGAATGATCAACCCGCCGATTATCTTCACTTAACTGTCATCAACATCATAATCCACCGCATGCGACAACCAGCTCAACCAATTTCAATATCACCTCCTCCAAATACAACTCTCTAACATTTCTCCGCCCTGTCCCCCTGATTATTGACCAACCCTTCACTGTAATACTTTATTTCCGAAGTCAAGAAGGATTCAGCAATCATTATGCATTGTAAATATAAAAAAAGTAATTCATTCTCAAATCCGAATAACAACGACGGTTTCAACTGAAATAATGGAGTTTTTTCTGAAAGAAGTATAACAAACTTCAAATTTGAATCGTCATAAATTTGAAAACAATTCACTGCTCTAAAATCAAATTATTTTAAAGTTCAGGAAAAATATTCCATGTCTCGCAAAAATGGCATAAATTGAATAGTGTGAATAGAGAAAGTAAAAAGAAGTGTCATTCACGAAACAGGAACATGAAAGTTATAATGGAGATGAAACAAATTTTGAAAAGTTGTGCTCTAATATCTCTTCCACTTCAAACACTGTATCTGCTGCTGTAGGAGCAAAATTATTTTTACCCCTCATCACAACCAGTTCCAAATGATCCAGTTCCACGGCAGCGCAGTTCTCTCTCTACCGAACTCTAATACTATTATCGTTTACTACATTTATTTGTATTGACTGAATCAAGAAATTTCTAACTTGATGTCGATGTATAATTACAAATCCTGATATATTCTGATATAATTTTGTTTAAAAACCCTTTTTCATCCCGAACTTAAAACATATTCACTGTATGGGAATACCATCTCACTAGCAGTACTACCAGGATACTTCCATTCCACAGCAGTTTGAATAACAATTACCAAATTTTTAAACTAACACTTAAGAATCTTCCTCAAATTCATTTCTTCCAATGATTAATTCGAAAAATTAACTTGATGTGGATGCATAATCCTGATATAATCTAATATAATCCTAAGATAGAGAACGAAAAAGTTTGAATAATGATCTGCCATACTGCTTATTAATTTACCGTTCGAATACTACACCGAATAGCTTCTCCAAAAAATAACTTTCCCGAAGCTTCCCCAAAACTAAAAAATTAATTCTTCCCTTCAATCCCCCTTTCAGCAAATCAGTAACTGAGAATTTTACTGAGTTTATTATTCATTTGAACTTAAGACCTAATTCCATGAGAGTTAATGAAAAAGGAGAAAATAGTGTAGAGATCTGATGGAACTTATTGTGCTGACGGCAGTTTCAGGTAAAATCAATATACGCAACTATATTTACTTGGTAATGATTTATAAGATGATTTTCGCATCCTTACAAGAGAAGCTTCTGAAAGATGTTTGACTACTCCATAATAATGAAATTTTATGTAAAAAAAACCAATGATTTTTTTATGAGAACTTACAAAAATTACTAAAATAAACCAGAAAAAAGAATCGGAAACTAAACAGAATGTGGTGAAATATGAAGGATTAAATTAAAAACAAAGTGGAGCTATTACCTACACCACGCAACAGAGAATTGATTCTTCTACAATACACCCCACTTTATTACTTTCTCATAATAAAATCAGTTCATAAAAAACGCAATAATCGGCGACCATAAATTGGACTGTGGAAAAGAACAGAATGAAAACTAATATGGTACAACAGTATCGGGACCCTATAAAAAACTTTCAGCACGGATGAATATTTTTTCTACGTTTTTTGGATCGAAGAGCAAAAGACATTTTCTGACGCTACTTTCTTCCGAAGTGCCCTCGTAATGATGTGGAGGAATCAGCTACAATTCACTGTTAAGCAGCCCTGCTCAACCGGTCGGCCACTCCAGGACCTCTTTCCTGCTTCTCTCATTTTTCTTAATAACTGATGTTTCAAACCCGTATGCTTAAAAATTGCTTCTCTACTATATGATATTCTGGAGACTCTCGTCCTCTTCTCTACCCACCAAAGTTACATGAAGCCGCTATTCACCTTGAAAACATTGTCTTCTCCACTGCCTCTCTGCTGCTTGCTTAGGTGCTCATTTGTATGTTTATATAAATATATGCGTTAGGGGTCACAAGATGCCAATTCAGTGGTTTCGAAGGTCATTCGGGCTAGCATGTAGCCTGACTGGGTACGACTGACATCTAAATAATGGACACAATATAGAATGCCGAGCAACATGTTGGATTTGAGCTCTCATTGTGTCAAGGCGTGGAACAATAACCCAAACGCACTAATTAATGAAATGATTTGGTTCTTTTCTTTGAACATGCATAAGACCATACCCTTATCAGTGTAACAGGAAAGTAAAATAGTCGGGAACTGTACTTAATTCTTTTTAATTTCAATGCGTTATAATATTGTTAGCGTACCACCACGAAATTCATTTTGAAAAAGAATGTCTTACCGAAGCCATTCTCCATATGATCCTCATCAAAATAGAACATCGCGTCCTTTGTGGCTTTTCAATCCAAATCGTGCCAAATGTTCCTTAGAACAAGAAAATGACTGAATTGTTACTGCGGGAGATTGCCTGATCTCGAGAAGAATAAGAGATGAGATTAAAGACAAAAACTTTTTTCGCTCGCTTTCTCTGTGGTGATACTAGTAAAATGCTGTTTCCTGATGTGAACGCGTGAACAGATATAAGAAATGACACGCGAGGTAGAAGTGGGGAAATAGATTGTTGCTGTTGATACCGATTTGATTGAATAAGCTAATTGAGCAGGTTATATACCTGAAAATTGAAAACTATAAAAAGCAGTTTTTCCATTTTTCCGAAATTTAGAAAGATATGTATAAGAAACAAAAAATTTCACGAATATGCACCTTAAAGGTGCTCAAGATTCGAGTGAATAATGAGTAATGGTCGTCTTAAAAAATCAGAATTTAAAGTTCAAAAGCTTAACAAGAAATGGAAAAAGCAAGATCTGATAATAGCTTCAGCACTGGTATTGCTTTAGTGGAGTTATGACTACTGTTGTCCAATTCTATTTCACTTATCACCTATATAATCACAGGTTATCTTTTATTTTTGTTTGGGTAAAAAATGGAAAGTTTCTGACATAAGATTTTGGAAGTATTGATTTTTTCATTCTTTTTCAAAATCCTACTAAAAAAAAAACTTTCAAAAAAGATATAGCGAAGAGCTCTTGCTTCCCAATGACAATGCAGCTATGGGTATTTATCGACAAATTTTTAATTAGCTGAGCATAAATTTTTCGACAATAAAACATGCCTAAATTAAGCCAAAACTTGCAAAAGATTTTTGTGGACAATCCACATTTTTGTAGAAATCTTTTAATTGGCTCGGTTGAATATTAAAAATGCCCGAAAGAGTTTACTATTGCCTGCTTAACCGTGATTTGTTAAAGTGAGAAAATAAGTCATTACATACGCGGATAAGGAAAATAAGAGATTTAATTAAATAGTACACAGTCAAACAGAAGTAAAGAAATGGATGGATTTCAAGCTATCCAAAAGTTAATCATCAATTTCTTGCAAAAGTGGCACCCTACCAAGCATTGCTTCCCACGTTTAACCAAAATCAACACACACATTTTACATAAAGAAGTACGCATCACCTGCAAAGTAATATGTTTCCCCAAGAATATTTTAAATCTTGCATAAAAAACAAATAAATACTATTGCTAAACGTTTGAAATATCTAAGGGACGTTAACCAGCAAGTTTGAATACTTTGTGGAAATAAAAATAAACACTATTAACATAGTTTCCAACAATATTGTCAAACTACGTAACTAATGGAAAACGAGAAAATTGAACCTTATAACATCAGATAAGGAACAAAAACCGATGCGTAGTCTACACAGTAACGGTGATTAAAAAAATGACCGCAAGGATTTCAAACCTCATGTGGATAAACAAGTCATAAGGTGAAATTTTCCATCCACCTCTTTCTCCTCTTCCCAATAATCAATCATTTCTTTTTATCCTCTCCTCACACACTCTCTGAATGAACATTACGATTCATCCTGTTGGAGTTCGCTCGTGTGAGTCTTGAAAAGAATTTATTACTCAGTCGCTTCGAAACAACTTATTTAATCCCTGAGCTTAATTCATTTCACTGCAAGCAAAAAGGCACTGTGTCTCGAATTCTTCTTATTTCACAAAAGCGTTTGTGAAAGTACGATGGAACACGAATGATGAATCGACAATGGAATCAAAATGAAAACAGTAAAGTCAACATCAGTACTGAATATTTACTCACTCGATTTGCTGTCGATAATTTAGCGCTTAGCTAGATGATCAAAAAAGCGTTTCCAATTATGGCTTTTTTCAACCTTGCACGCAAATAAAATTTTTGGAACAGAAATAAGGGATCAGAGGAGGTTTTAATAGGAAAAAATCGTCACAGCATAAAGAGAAAAACGACCGAGCTAGAATTTTTTTCAGTTATATTAAGTAACTGGTTTCCTTTAATTTTTAAGTTTTATATTGCAAAACAACTCTCATCCCACAGTTATTCACGTATATTTATTTCGATGATCCTTGGTCAAGAAATGAGGAACTAAAGAAACAGCCGTACCAGACGGTACGGTTTGTCCACCAACTCTCCAATTTCCTCCGCAACTAAGCCGGGGTATACCTAAGAGCAAAAATTACTGCAAAACTTGAAATCCTGAATGGTATATTACAATTAAAAAAAAAAAATTGGGAATATAATTTCAAACCTCGTAATGTTAATTTCGTCTGGACAGTTTCGAGAGTATAAGGCTAAATTATTTCAGTTTGAGCTGTTTGGTAACCAGATGAATTTCACTCTCACCGACTGTCACGTTTCTCAACCGCCAGAATCGTAGTGACTAGTGCACACGAATTCCTTCCTTCGTTCACCGAACTCTGTAATGAAATTTATCTATAATTGAAATTTCTAAAAAAAAAAAAACCAATCAAACGACTGCGACACAAATTTCTATAAAAGGCGTGTTCGAAGTCTGAAGCTGCATCTATATATGTAAAGAACTGAACCCTTAAATTAAAAAATAGGAATTTATAAAAAATTTCTAAAGAATTTTGTAAACTGCATTTTTCACGGATGATGCAATTTTACATAAAAATGACAAATTTGAAAAGTCGTTTAAAAAATGTAAATTTTAAAAACCATTTTGAAATAATACTCTTAGTGCATGCAAACTAAGTAAATGAAATGCAGAAAGTTGATGGTGAGACAAATACATTAAATGACGAGTATAATAGGCAGGTGGTCAGCGGTTAATACAGACCAACATATAACCGCCTTTCGTTGGAAAATTGCCACTCTCTCAAAATCTTAATGCAATCTGTTTTCTTCATTATCGAAATTATACTGAAATAAATGGGTAGGAGGGCAGGATATTTTAAGCATGTTAGATCCTCCTCCTGTTATTTGTAAATGGCACCATTAAGCTAACATTTTTTTTCTTTTGCATGATATTCGAAGCTAAACTTTCGAAACCTCTCCTGACTATTGTTACAGCTCTATTCATTTGCAATAAATATAAATCGAACAAATTATAACTGCAAGAATACAACTTTTCAATAAGGAACAAAATTTACATAACATTAATGCACCTAAGCTAAATATAAGCCTATCTGCACTACAATTTCCACCCATCAATTTGCTCCACAATATAAAGCCAAAAGATGTATTTTAGAAGTTGACGATAATATTATAAATTTTCTTACATTTCAAAATCAAAATTTACATAGCTGGGAAGTGCAAAATACCGCGCAACGGTTTCCAAGGAGAGGGAAGATAAATTTTAGAAAGGGTAAATTTCGTGAATCTCGTTGTTCTCCACTCAATTTAGTAAAATCTCATCTCATGATACAAGACAAGGTGATATTATGATATTAAATTTGACCTACATTGGAGCTTCTCTCAGCATTCATCCTACTAAATTCTCTAGTACTTGCAGAATGAGCCCAATCTCAAATCGAAATTAGCTCAACAAAGTTCTGTTACAGCGCTAAATAGAAAACTATGAATAAATATCAACAGTTTGCACACACTTAATCGATAGCTTCACTGACAACCGATTCCGGTGAAGCATCAGTCCCGTACTTATCTCCAAATAGGTAACACAGCAGTAATGAGAAGGAAACAATATAGCAGTCTTGAGCAAACCAGCTAAACCGGACTTCAGCACTGACAAACACACACACCCTTCACTACGTACATTTACGAAAAGACGAAAGTTTGCGATGAGGCATACTGTGCTCTTCGCAAGACGCAAACCATACAATGAAGACCTGCAGTACTGATGGAAAGTGACGCTAGGTCAGGCAGGTACTGCAAACCGCACAATGAAAAGTTCTGTGTGAATCTTTATGAGCGATCAGGAATAAACGACTGCTTTAAATGTGATAATAGAAAATAAAAAGTATTGGACTATAATGGGCATGCTAAAGAGAACTATGCAAATAGAATACTTAGAGAGAGAGTGGCGAACCTTCCATCAAGCATCAGCAGAGAGGAACCATAGAGGTACCACGAGGCTATCACGAGAATGACGAGAATCCATATGGAGTAAATGTGGTAGAATCGAGTCCAAATGAGTCGAACGATTCCTAAAAGGTACCGACAGGGGAGCAAAAGGAAAAAGCCCTCCACCTACAAACCCCCACAAAGCTTTCTTCCTTTTCTGTAACGTCGAGAACCTTCCAGAATCATCGCCTTCCTCTAATGCCTAACCATCCATTCAGCTGACAGCCATACTGCCAGTCAGTTAGAGTCATTGGTAGCACACCAATAACAGACAACAGTTGGACGAAAGATCAAAGAGAAGAGACAGCCTTGGAAGGAGAAAAAGATACGTAAGTACCAGCTATACTTCGATCAGTGATGTCCACAGGACATGCAATAGTACGAGTTGATGAGATGATGCCACACAGATAAGAATAGCAGAAAAATAAACAAATTAGGAAGAGAAAAGATGAAATCAGTCTGTAAAAAGCAGAGAGTCGGTCGAAAAGGGGAAAAAAAAGAACCTTCGAGAATGGTTTCTAATTATGCTACAAATTTTCGAACGAAAGAATAACGAACTAAGGGATAAGGGAGAGAGAGAGTAGACGAGAAAGAGTGACATGACACAGAGAAGCCCTCGTCCACTACCAAAATCTACCACTGGCAACCAATATGGCTAGTAGTGATCATTGGTCTCTTAGCTAGGGACTATACGACTACCATCCAGACCAGAGATCGCAAGAAAGGTTATCTTTGTTGACAGCTTTCTATCACGTACTCCTCACAAGCACTGACGATGGTCACGTGACGTAGTTACCGTAACGTAGGGAAAAGTAAAACGATGCGCACGACAGATTTTAAAATGTGGAAGCTACGTCATCGAAGTCCATGCCGCCTCCTCTGCTTCCCAACTGTCTTTTTCCTTTTGGCTGTTTCCGTATAACTCTCAAACTGCTCGCTCACGTTTACTACGTTCCCTTACACCACGTAATCCGCACGCGCTTACATTACACTACATTTTCAGCTGAGTAGCAGATTTGACACACGTCAACACTTAGTCAGTCGTTAAACATACCGCTTCCTCCGTAAGAGCGAAAACAAAGATATATTTACCATAAAGAAACGAAGTGATGTCTCGAAACTGCAACAATCAACTATTATTTACATAAATATGATAGAGAGCTCGTATTAATTATGCAAAAGATGAATCAGATAGGAGAGAAAGTTAATAGAAATCATATGGATCCTTATGATACTTCAAGGGATCAAGCTGGACCTCACTGCGATGCTTGTAACACTTCAGGATACTAGGCTGGAGCTCATCGTATGTTTGTAACATCTCAGGGCATTACACCAGACCATATCGCCATATCTCAGGTCTCAGAGTTCAGAGGCAAACACTGGCTGCAATGCTCTGCTAATACTTTACTAAGCACACATACTTTGGAGCTGAAGCATCAGATTGTTTTAAAAGGTCAGATAAAGAAAAGTAAGGGACAATTATTAAAGGATTCTAATAACAATAATTACTTCATGGCTTCGTTGAAGAGTTGCGAGACAAAAAGTATCAAAATTCGAATTCGAGGACTTCCTTTGTTTTGAGGGATGTTTGTAAGTAAGAAATGATTTCTTATTCCCAAATGATTAAGCTAATGACTAAGCTTAACCTTACAAGCCTTTCTTTCTAACAAGAAGTACTTGTGGATACATCCAGAGAGAAAAGTGTGGAGAGGTGGCCTGAGATGAATGAGAATGACCCTTTTCCATTTTTCGCCTCTTCCAATTCTGCAATGAAAAGGTGCCTTCTTAGTTCCAAATTTCCAGAAACAAACTTCCTTAGCAATTTCTATTCTTTAAACAAAGAATAAAAATGAATCATTTCAGTACGTCTCATTGACTGACAATCTTATAGCAATAATATCACCAGCTGCAAATGCGTCAGCACCTTTAGCGATATATTTTGCGGTGGCAATTTTAGTCTCTTTTTCGAGAAAATTTAATTGAAAAAAAAAAAAGATGAAACAATGGAAAGGGCATTGAGCACCGTAGAGGGCTAATCTGTTACCGTTGCTAATGATATCAGTTAGTGATGAGTATATTTCGATTTCGAGAGTAACGTAATCAATGGAAAGATCTCTTTCGAGAGCATTCCCTCTCCCCAAATGACTACTCTTTCTTCATATATGATTGAAAATCCATCTATCGATTGATTTTTAATTTTTCCAAAGCACCGATCGACTTGAACAGTTTCCTTTCTCATTCCGAGAATGGGCATGCACCAATTTGTGACTGCTTGAGAATGGAATTGATTTGTGTGAATGAAAAGAGAATGAGATAAGGAGAGAGTCAAGCCTTTCTTCATGTGACAACAGCAATCCGAAGAAAAGAAGAATCAGGAAATTTGTCGTCGATTTGGTCTTGATATTGAAGGGAAAAGAAGGGGAAAGGTTCAAAGATCGTGCAGCAGCAAGACCGATTGATGATAGATGCTTGGAAGAGAAGAGTGGGAAAAGTGTAAGAAAACAATTTTCAAATTTCATTTTTAAAATTATAAACTGAGAATAAAGATTATTACTCCTTTCCTTTAAAGTTCTCGGATCTTGACAAACAAATGTAAAAAATTTATATTTAAATTAATGATGCATTTCATCTCACTTACGGGCATTATTAATTAATGAGGAGATGCAAAATTCATCCTTCAAAGATTTGAAACTTCGAAGATTATTGGTGTTGAAAATATAGGAAATAAAATGAAGAAGGCTATACAAAGATTTTAGTCAGTTAATTAGTTTATTTTTCAGTCATAATTTCATTCCGGATGTACTTCAAAAACGAACCGACAATACAAGGGAACCACCCCGGGGAACATATGAATAGGTCTTGATTTTTAGGAAAAAAAAAAGAGCAATTATTTTCTACACTGATCGAGGCTAGACATAAAAATACTTATTCAAAAAAGGTAATCACCATGAAATAAAATAAATACCTTTTGACGGAAAAAGATTTTATGATTGGATAAAAATTTTGCCTGAATTCCGGAAATTAAAGAATAGGCTCAGTTTTTGCTATTACTACATTTATTTCATCGAAAGAGGAAAGGCTTGTGTTATTAAACTATTATTCAAAGAGTCTAAGATTATTAATTCAATGTTGGCATTAACACTAAGTCTCTACTGTAAGCTATGATCATCTCAATTTTACTTAAAGAGCCAAGAAGGTAGCTAACGTTCCCTTATTTCTTTCTCCTAATTAATTTCAAATCTTGCCCATAACACACTGGCTGACTGAATTATATACCAAATTTGAAAAATAAGAGAAAAAGAAACTGTAAAATTGCCGAAATTAATTAGAAAAAGTAACCGTAAAGAATTGTTATTCTGCCTAAGAAGTTTAGAAGCAGAAAAGTAGATTACTTTGCAATGTTTGCCAATTTGTAAACTCTTTTCTCTTTATGTTTAATACTCCTACTTAAAGACCAGTTTCGAAGCATACTTTATGACGTTTGATATCTAATTACTATCAAACAGTGTGATGCAAGTTCATGGTAGTGTATAGCAGTATGTTCTTGTTATTTTCAGGTAAACTACCTACAAATGGGTTCTTAATTTAAGTAAAAAGTATATGAAACAGATGATACTTACAGATGAGACCTGTAGATGTATCCAATTTAAGAAATTTTAGAAATTCACTCTTCTGCAGAGCAATAAATAACACAAATCATTTCAGCTTTAATGTTTGGAAATATTCCTTAAATATCTCTCTGTTCGTTACAGTGAACACAATATCATCATTATCGCCAACAATAAACAGCCAATTTCTGAAATGAGTCAAACAATTTCAGTTTCATTTTCACAGTTAATATGCATCATTATCCATCTGAAATTAGTATAAACAGCTGCTGTTTTGGTTTCATCGACAAATCTACGAAACATTTTCTTTTTTTTTTTTTTTGTAGCAATAACTTCCTACATGCAAGTAGAAGATCGTTTCGTACATTTAGATAACTTATTCAAGGTAAGGTTTTTCCCTTTGTCTCTCCTGACCCTTTGCTACCACCTGATCATTACTTCTAGTCTGAACTACTCTTGTGTCTAGGTAGTGAGGGAACAGAAATGATTGCACTTGTCAAGCTATCATCCATTGCGTTATTATCTATGCAGTACTGTAGGAGTGGAGTGCTCTTCCATCTAACAAAGCAAGTATATCTCAGCAATAACAACTTTTTTGCTAAACATCTCTAACTGAAACAGATAACGAAATCATTTTTACTACGAAGTTTTCTAATGTTTACTCCAAACGATGACGAAATACCAAAAGACTATTGTCCTGAAAAACGAGTACAACTTGGTTCCCGATCCTTGTGACTATTAAATCCATTCCTTCTGGGTTAGGATACAGTGCAAATGTTGAAGCTCTTCTTTACAATCGCTTCTCTCATTTTTTTAACTTCAAAATCAATAAATCAAAATAAGAAAGCAAATTTTCAGAGATGTTAGATGATGCTCATCACAATTTTAACAGATATTTGCTTCTAAATCATCCAGAAAATT
This sequence comes from Setaria equina, assembly GCA_003012265.1. Lineage (NCBI taxonomy): Eukaryota > Metazoa > Nematoda > Chromadorea > Rhabditida > Setariidae > Setaria > Setaria equina. The sequence goes on from PQVD01000105.1 coordinate 52,035, forward strand.
GCTATTAAAACAACAAGAGAAGATTCCAAATTTGGATTGAACCCTGACATATAATTCAACAATCGTTATAATAACGAAAGGGTTCAAACAAGCCAACTGAAGTAAAGCATCAGAAACCACCGACTTTAAAAGACAATTCATCCAGTGAATGAAATTAGTCGAAATAACAGGTTTGGCTTCTAAAAACGTCGAAAAAAGTTCAAATAAATGCTAAAACTGATCAATGATTTCTTATATATGTTTTGCATTTTAATTTTTGGAGGAATTCTTTACAGAGTTTGTAACTTATTAGTTTTATAATTCTACTGTCATTATTATCCAAGGCAATCTTCCTCAAAAAGTTTTTGCATCGTTAAATTTCAACTGATCTTCGATCATTTCAAATCAATACTCAATCCAATTCCGCATTTTTGGAGTGTGAAGATTGGTTGCAAGCAGTAGTTAGTAGCATTGAATGTAAATTTCGTCCTACAAATCAGAATTTGCCTAGCTGACAATTGTCATTTTAACTGCAGCACTTAACAGGCTTTTATATTGTTGTGCAGCTGAATGTTTGTTACTTTAAAAAGAAATGAAATTTAACAGAAGGATAACTAGGCACAGGATGACGAATAACATACGAAATTAACCATATATTCATTCATTAACAGGTACGGAAAACGAAAGGAAGGGGAATGTTTGACTGATTGCTTGTTACGGTTAGTTAGTTTGTTTGATTCGGCTCGACTCGATTCGATTCGATTTATTCCAAATGCCACACCAAGGGTTCGTTCATTCATTCATTCATCAGCAGAGCAAAAAGGGAGGATTCATCCATTACTGAGACCTCAACAAAGAAGAGAAATAGAAAGAGAAGATAAGAGAGGAATCAATCAATGAGTCGGAAAACCTCTCACAAACTTCTCTACCAAACATTATTATAAGGAAAAAAGTACGGATACGGGTCATGGAAATGACGGGGATGTGGTACTTTTTGGTCCTCACATAATCGAACGTTTCCCTTAATTTGAGGTACCACTGGCTCTTATGAATACAGTGGTACAGTGTCGATGATAATCGATCACAATCGATATTTGATAAATCTTACCTTTCGTGATAATAACTTACGGCGTGATTGTTGATTAGTGATTACAACAATAGCTGTTAGAATGATGATATGATTTTGACGAGGGTATTGTACACTTACGTTCGATACAGTTGCTGAACCCCGCAGTATACTAGTGCTTGAGATCTTACTGAGAAGATGCCATTTCGGTATTGCGGAGAAGCTGATGACTGTGAGGAGATTCTTTTGATGGGAATTTCAGAAAATGCTGTTCTTCATCGATCTGTTGCTGTAAATACGAATTTGGAACATCTTCCAGAACAGTGAAGAATGTCCAGAGATTCGTCACAACTCCCTGAGATAGTTAGAGCCACTTTCCTGAAGTAGGGTGAGAAACCTGCTCAACAGTGACAGAAATCTTCCAGAGTACTATGTTTACTTGCTTCTCGATTATCATGATAAAGTTTCAACATAATCATTGGAGAGCGGTTTTTTAGATAAAAGAAGACAATACAGGGAATATAATGCTGATTCTTTATACTCTTTCATGGTAGTATCAAGTTACAATCTGTTTAAACAATTCATTTAAACATTCGAAACGAAAGATTGGAGCTACCTTTTAAATTTTTATCCCATATCATGTCAGGTGCCAATCTGATCATCATCAGTTTCATAAATATGATATGTGATATGATAAGCATCCAAACTAACAATGACAAATGTATTACAATGATAAGTTGAAAGCGATACTTCTAATATGTTTTTGGCTTATGAAGAAATCAATAAAAGAGCACTTCAAATAACAATTCAATTCTGACTTATTATTAAATTCGTAATTTAATTTACAACTTAATCAATCAATAAAATTAATCAGTGTTTAAGTCATTTATATATTCATTATGTGTACGTATATGATTATTTAATTATATATGCTTATAAATTTCATTATTTACATATCATATATTCATTTTCTCTCAAAGAATTTACTATTTGTGTGATCAATGAGTTCTGTGGTTGTAGTGTATCTTCTGAGATGAAATAAGTGCTTGTTTGACATTAGCCTGTCAACCACCAACTTTATGCACCTGACCGATGCTGGGATACACCTGTAATATATGAATTATTTGCTGTAGAGAAAAGTGGTTTCAACTTATATTGCAATTAAGTTGATCAGTGATTGAAAATTAGTTTTGAGTTATTAAATATGAAAGTTTTTGGCATTTTTGATGCAACTGACGAGTTCGTTGGGAGAAGTTAACAAAAAATATAACTATCATCGTGTGTGGCAAAGTGGTTCTCAAACATTAAACCATTCATAAAGTTATGGATGAAATATCTTATTTGTGTAATAACAAATGGCTAACGTTCAATGTACCAGGCAGAAGCTGACAAATCGTTTCTTGCTTATAATATGTTCATCAAAGCAGTAGGGTGATAATATCGGATCACGATATTTTTATCAAATTCATAATTAAAAATATGTTTCAGGGCATATAACTGAAATGATGCGCTTGTTGTCGTTCCGAATTTACACTCATTGTTGTATGTATTCAGAATAAGAGAAAATTTTTAGAACAGAAATTTTTTGAAATTTCAACTGTAAAAATAGATGTAAGGCTACACTTTGAAAATGAAAAAGTTTGTTTAGCATCACTTCTAATCGGAGAATGATTGTTGATATTGTAATATGAATAAAATGAAATCAAAATCAATTAATTTATTCTGAGTAAAAAATATTGCAGATCGAGGACTTTGTTATTTGATTGGTTGCAATCACACTTCATTATTTCACAACTTTTCGAAGTAAGTAAGCGTGGTTGAATTTCTATCTTTCTTCAGTGCATTGATTATTATCATTATTATTGATTTCACTTTGAATTTGTTTTTATAATCTTCTATAACTTTTCAAATGGACGTGAAAAAATATTTCAGAAAAAACGATGTCAACTTCCAGCAATCATTTTACGTTACACCTTCAAAAGAAGGTACAATCTTATTTAATGAATCAGAAGTGATATATGATCAAGTAACGTTTTGGGCATGTTACAATAAATTCAGTTGTCTTTTGCCGCATGATATATAACTTTGCTTTTAGATATCGATTCAGGAAGATGGTATCCGAAACATATCACTGATTTAGATTACATCTGTAACCAAGTTATTATTTTGGATTCAATTGCTTCTGCAGAGCTAAATGCTAATCATCCTGTTAGTTTGGCGATTTAAATTTTTAAATCAAGTGATCTTAAATAGCACTGATTTCTTCAAAAGTATTTAACTGTTTTTATTTTGTCTAGAGCCATTGATATCTTGTTAATCTAAAAATACGCAATATTTCAAATACGGTGATCGAATTTTGAACATTGTACTTTCAGCACAACTACAATCATTTTCTTTTTGCAGATTTTTAGTGATAAGGAATATCGCAAACGGCGTGAATGGTTCTGGAGTATTGCAAATGATTACAAACAGTAAGCTTATGTTGAGAACTGAGTTTTAGAATAAATTAAGTCCCCAAATTATTTTCAGCATTAATTTTATGTTATAATCGAGTCAAATTTACGTTATCATTACATTAGCGTAAATTCCAACGGTCATGAAGATGAAGCCTATTTGTCCGCTTTCTGGTTGTTATTAATTAAAACAAACATGCTAGGATCCGTAGTTGTTCTTAACAATACAATACCTGTCGAACCATAACTCTTGTCAAAATGCGTAAAATTATTTTGCACAGAAATCATTCTTTTGTGAAATTTTTGGGTTTTGATGCTTGATGTGTTGTGGAAAGTTTGATGTATTAATTATTTGAAGTATTCATTTTTATAATTTTAACAGTGGAGAATCAATACCGCGAATAGATTACACAACAGCTGAAACAGAAACATGGTATGTATTTAATTTTCTAGAATGAAGTCAGTGATTGACGGCGTTTTGATGTCTTTTTTAATTTACCACTCAAATATCTCAAATTATTGAAATTGTTTGCCTTTTTTACTGAAATCTGACGGCCATCAGAATCTCCTAGGAATACAATTTATCGTGGCCTGAAGGCACTGCATAAAAAGTCAGCATGCAAAGAATATTTGGAAAATTTCAAATTGCTCGAGGGACAGTGTGGATATTCTGATAAGGAAATTCCACAGCTAGAAGACATTTCGAACTTCCTGCAAAGTAAATGTTTCCTGTTTTGAAACTTCTTTGCTTCACTTTGCTAATATAAACTTTAACACCCTCACTATCACATTTAAGATATCGTTTCATACTGCACTGAAATGAAATTAAAGTCGAGAATTCTGAGAGAATCCATCTTGATCAATGATGGAAAAAGAGTGATTCTTGCTAGCTTTCACATTTTCGGCACCACATGTGTGATAGATGAACATTAGATAGTGACTTGGCACTAGGAACCAATGCAAGAATATGAGATTGATTACATTCCAGTTTTGAATAGAAGGGAAGTTTACTATATTTTATTAGAGGGACTGATCATGTTTGATTTTGAATGATAAAGATCCAAGAGTTCTGGTGGCTATTATTAACCAATGTTACGGCAAGGATGAAGGATTCATCTATTGTGGATTCTTTCCTGAAAATTACTTCTTCACTGTGGAAGTTCCAGGCAATATTTCATTTTCAGGCAAAACTGGCTTCATCATACGTCCGTGTGGTGGTTATCTAACTTCTCGAAATTTCTTGGCTGCATTAGCGTTTCGCGTGTTTTGCTGTACGCAATATATGCGCCATCATACTAGTCCATATTACACCCCCGAACCGTAAGCCGACTTAATAATGATATAGACGAAGGATAAGCAAGGCGCAACTGTCATGGGAAATTATCGCAAAGATTATTTAGAGATTTGTGTCATGAAATGCTTGGGCACATGCCAATGTTTCTGAATCCAGTCTATGCTGAACTGAGTCAACAAATCGGAATTGCAAGTCTTGGCTGTTCTGAGGAGGAATGTGCCGCGCTGACGCGGGTTTGCCTCATTCTGTCTTCCTCTTCAAGACATTTAAGATTACAAAATAATCTAGAAGAACTATTTTAGCTTTATTTTTTCACGTTTGAATTTGGTCTATTGGTTGATGGTGAAGAATTTGATGAGAAAAGACGAAATTTGAAAGCTTACGGTGCAGGACTCTTATCATGTTTCGATGAACTCAAGGTATAATCTCTCCAAAGTGCACATTCAATATATAGCCAAAATTAATTGCTAATATTTCTCCAGTTCTGTGTATCATCCGATGCTAAGGTCTACCGATTCGAGCCAGAGGATGCAATTAAATTGGAGCCTGAAGTTACCAAATTTCAAAAAGGCTATTTCTATACGAAAAGCATTAATGAAGCATTTCAAAAAATAAGGTGCGTATTCACTGGAATCTATTGTAGAAAATGAATCCCCTTTTTCCGCAGTTTTTTTTTTTTTTTTAACCAAAATTTCATTTCGTTCTGTTCCAAACAGTTTTTAAAAATTTAAACCATTCTAGTTGTGAAATAATTTATTGCTGTCTTACTACTACATTTTGGTCAAGGACGGTAATGTCGGATAAATTTAGAATACTTACTCCAAATGATAGGAATATGTCAGGAAATTAGAAATGAAAAATCGGTCAAGGAGGTTGACCAGCTGAAATTTTAATTCTTCAAATTGAATTTCTCCAGTTGTTGCAAATCTAATTCACAAACAATAAAATCTGTTGAACAATTAAAATGTTCAAAGCAGATTGCTATATTTAGAAGTGAATGAGGGACATAATTAATAGGTAGAAGAAATTTTGTTGTCTTTGAAATCATCTCCGAGTTCCTTTTAAATCTCAATTAAAGTTTTAAGAATGAGTAATGAGAAAAAATATTTGCTTTTTTTTTTCTTTAATTAAGGAATTTTCTCAATTTGATTGTTATAAGATGAAATTCTAGGACTTACATTTCAAAAATCAAAAAGCGGTTCCTACTCTACTACGATCCCATTACACATTCAGTAAAAGAGCAAATGGATGGTGCATCAGTGAAATGACGAATAAAACGACAAGAAAGTTTTGTTTAAAATGTAAGTATATGATGATAATTAAATCGTAGAATAATTGCTATGATTAATCTTCAGAATCACAACTTTTAGTAGCAGCGATTCCCCTCTACATCATCTCAGCATCCTTTATCTTCAAATTTTATTATTTATGGATTAATTTTATAGATCTGAGTGATTTCATTATAGTGGCATGGACTAGTTGAAACTCTTGAGAAAATTTTAAAAAAGCAAGCTAAATTTAAATTTCAAAACCTTCCTGGTAAGTTCTATATAAATACTATAAACTATTTAAATGAGGAAACTACTTGAAATTTCACAAAGCATACCAATTTCTTCAGAGTTTTTAAAACTCGAAATTCTTTGTTAATTACTTTACAACACATGCAAGGACACTAACTAACTGCAAAGATATATGAAATATGATCGACAAGTTCTCGCATGCACAGGTGATCCTCCATAATTAATGTGACTGTGTTGAAAGTAAAACAAGAAGTTGATACCACGTTCCACTTTTCTCAAACATTTCACAATCATCGAGGGAAGTTCTTGGGAAAGTTTTCCAGCACATTCATCATAAAATCTCACTTTTTGGTATTAAACTCTTTTTGATAAATAATATAACCATATTTGATCTTTTCCTTTTTTGTTTACTTATGCAGCATTTTGTGACATGAAAACTTTAGTAATTACAGTAATTAAGTAGCCAATTTGTTGTTGCTCTTTGCCAAATCTTTAATTACTCATATAATGTTGTTCAATTTCTTAAATTTACTAATGGTCTAACTAATTTACTCATTAACTGCTATGGTTTGTCATAAGACAATATTAATTTCAGGTTTTTCGAAATTGGTATTTATTTAATTCATCCTTTATCATCATAGAATAATCATTGATTCATCTACAGTAAATTTTTCGATTTTATACATTCTTCCACTTTCAAGTTTATTCATTACTTGCTAATAATTGCTGATAAAACAACTCAGTAAAGTTTACGGTTATTTCTGTGTTGCCTCTTTTTACGAAAACAGAATGATGGCTCAATTTTTTAGCAAAGAGCTTAAAAAATTCATTAATAAATATTTTTTAAAGTAAGGCCTAAATTTTAAACAAATACTTTAAATCGTCAAATCACTCCACTTATAGCTTTCCAAGTTAAACAATTTGATTACGACCAACTTATTGGAGTTGTAATCGATGTTGTGCCAGGTGAAAAATAATTATCTGATGATTGTTGAATAACTTTATACTACCATATATTTAAACTTGTTATTTTTGCTGCAAATTATCGACTCGGATCGTTTTCCAAAAACTAATTGCTAAAATCATTTGGCTATTCCGAATTAATAAATGTATTCCTTATTTGAGGATGATCTAATTGCTCAAAACATTAATGGGACATTCTATAAAACAAGAATCATATAGTTCTACACTTCAGTCTTTTCCATCTATAAATAACATATGTCAGCTTATTAGTTTATCATTTCGTAAAAACGACGTCCTAGTATTCGGTTGCTTTTGAATAAATAAATTACAAGAAAAGTGGCGGTAATGTCAGTACAGGCTCAAGTTGAGATGCATTTAACCGGTGGGTACATTAAAACAGGTTGCAAACATTTTGATTTAATGAAATGAAAGTTGTGAAAACAAAAAATTTCATCCAGCCAAAGTTCTGTTCCTTTAAAGACATAAAATGGACTAGTAAGTCAAACTAATAATTTAAAAAATCAAGGTCAAAAAGTTCAGTGCTCCTTCCTTGTCAATACTTACTAATAAATATTTCCTCTCACATCAATTTCTACTTTATCCTCTCACTGAAATTTCATGTTAATTATGGTTTCAATTAATTAATGGTGGATGTAGTTCTAAAAGATTAAAACGATAAGAGTTTTCCTACTATAAAATATTGGATTACATTACCTCCTTGAAACAGTTTTGCTGAAGAACTGATTGAAACAAACAGTTGTTCACTGAAGAAAATTCAATTTTTCAATTTCATTTGCATCGGAGAAATAATATTCTAGTTGCAATTTTATGGTATTTTAAAAGCAGACATACTGAACAGATACTCCTCTGCTGCCAACAGTGACGGATTCACAAATCATTGATGCAGCGTATGATTTCTGTCAACGATTAAAATCACGTGATTTGTTTTTCAAAAGATCACAAGCAGATGGCATTGAAGATCGAAAGTCTGTGCATAGTGGTTCGCTTTTTCCTATTGAATTTTCTTATTCGAAATCCAATTTCACATTCTTAATTTCTTTATAATTAATTGGGCAAGCAAAGATGGCAACGTTCGTTCGTGGAACTTTTTTTAGTATTAAAAGAATTTAACAAAACATCATCGTTGAAGGTCATTAATGAAAATTCATTTTTCACATACCATTTTTATTCTTTATTTTACTTTCAAGCAAGCAGATCATAAGTTTTATGAGTGACATGAATAGCACTTTATTCAATATTATTTCAAGAGGAACTGCTAGCAAATTCAGGACCTCAAAACATAGATTCAACAAAATCTAATATGGACGAACTTGTTAAAGGATGGTAATGATTCCCAATGAGCCATCTAGAATAAGTTTTTCTTCGCTCACAAACACCTTTTATTATCATTTTGCAGTTCAATGTTCTCCGAGATTTCTAATTTTTCACTTGAATGATGCTGAAATGTTTTTTTTTTTTTTTCTCTTTTTCTTTCGATTAATTCACTTTCATTCTTTCAAATTCTTTCTCAATCTTTATTTGTAGTGTGTATCCGGTGTATTCAAAATCAGGCCGGCGTTACATCGTTAAAGTTTCTCCGGGAGGAGGTTTGGAAGCATCACTACTTTTGCAGGTTCAATTTTTGAAATTTTAGATTACCGACAAAAAAAAGTAAACTCCACTTTGAAATAGAACTTGCTGTTTTGTTTAATTGAAACGAACGACAAGCTCAACATTTTCACTAAAGACTTATAAATACAGGCCAAAAAACTAAGAGAAAGTAATACACACGAAGATGTATGCCTGCCAATTCTTCTTGATCATTACTATCATCATATGGTAAGAGAATTGATATTGCTTTTGAATAAAAAAAAAAAAAAAAAAAAAAAAACAGGAAACTTTTTCGATACTGTATACTTAATTATAATTAAAAGGATGAGTTATGAACGGATGAAAATGATGATTCTATTTCCAGTCAAGTACTAACTTCTTCATACTTGAATACTGTCAGTATGGATCACTGGAGAAGTTGTTAGCCGATAACGGAGTAATACCCGTCCACAAACAACATGTCGCCAAAATTCTACGTGGAATTGCTGTAGCAATTTATTTCTTGCATTCGTAATCTTTTTCTATGATGTTTTGCTGAAGTTAGTAGTCTTCGTTTCCATTCCAGTAGTTTGTTGTATTGGCCTACTAGGAAGTTCAACTTGAAAATTTCAATTATAAATATCATCAATTATGACTATGTCATAATATCACAGCTAAACGGAATTCTGCTCAATCAAAATTGACATAGTTAATGGTCGAATGAGTAAAATGGAAGAGTGTAACTGCCAACAGCCATGACAATTATGTCATTCAATTAATTATCTGCATTGACAGATTTAATAACTTCGACTCACCATGTATATTATATTAGTTATCCTACTGTAGTGCTCAAAAAATATAAATTATGTCAATGTTGTGACACAAATTTGCAGGCAGCACATTTATCATGGAACAATTTGTACTGCAAATATTCTAGTTGACCATCACATGACAGGTCGCTTGACTGGTCTTACCAAAGCCCAGGAAGTTGCAAACAATATGAACAAAAATATGCAATTGCCTATGTATGCTGCACCAGAATCTGTTTCCCCTGAGTAAGTTTAACCGTTTCATTCTTGTCAACGAGCGGTCAGGAAAGATTTTCTTGTTGGATGCTATTTTGAAACGAAAATTACGGAAATGTATTTTTTTGCAAAAGGGCGGAATCATTGCCGCAAGACATGTTTGCAATGGGTGTTGTATTATACCGATGCCTTGTTGGTCGAATGCCGAAAAGAAAACCTAATGGAACGGTAAGGAGCATCTTGGAATTGTTTGAATTTCTGCGACATGTTTCAGCTAAGATCATTCTGATCATTTACTAATTAATATTCATTGGCACCACTGATAGCTGATATAATCTAAATTAATGATATGGCTGTAGATCGATTATCACGGGGTAAAGTCATCAATCGCAGTACCGCTCGATCCTAAAATGTGGCGTACCACCCAACTTCTGATGTCCGAACGCTTAGAAATGCGACTGACCGCTGGTCAGTTACTTCATACCGGCTGGATTGAAACTGCTGCCACCACTCCGATCACACAACTTTTCAGCTGGAATAATTGAAACACTCTGTTATGAACTATAAATTTATTAAATGGACATTTTTTCTTTTTTGAATAATATGCACAATCGAGGAAATTTTTTAGCGAAGATCTGATACGAAAATTTAACAAATTCCAATGAATCTTTTGCTTTTTTTTAAATCTCAAATTAATGAATTGTTCTTAGAATGGTCAACAAATTATGTGTAGGCTTCCATACGATGTACTTTACCACAGAATTCGATGAATAGCAATGTCTAATTCTACTATTGCACATCTTCTTGATGACTTCACTGTATATGGGACTTCTGGAAATGCAAACTGTTCTCTTTTATTTATGTTTAGATTTTGATTTTGGGAATGTTTGGCCCTAGTGTTCATGCATAGGCAGCTTTCCTCTTCGTGCTTAAACTTTAGTAATGTCCCTGCAATAAGCAATAAATTCAGCACAAACTGTGTTTTAACTTCATGGAAGGAAGTAGCGATGATTGACGACGTATAGTTTTATCCCTGGACAAGTGAAGTTCAAGTATGGACCAAAGTTTATCAAACCCAAAAATTTAAATTTAATATTATTAGCAGTAAGGAAAATAATACTGCGTTAGAGAAGTGAGAAATTTCAAAGCATAATAGAGACAATGTTTGAATTTTAATTTCATGCATCATAGGATCGTTTCATTTAAAGCTCTGGCGGAGCTGAAATGACCGCTTGGGAATTTCTGGATGAAGTGTCCGGCGAGCCGTTTCTTCCTGTGAAAGAGAAATTTTAAATTAAAAAAAGATTTGACTTATAATTTTAAATTAAGGAAACAGTTTTGATCGCCGAGAGACAAGTGAATTAACTGAAAACTTCAGACTTGTGCTGCCACAGTAATAGAACGACATCACATTTTCAAGCGAACATGAACCCGAAATATTATGTGTTGCAACACAACAAAGGGAAGAAAAATCTGAATCATTAAAGGAACATAACCAATGACTTATTTTTAATAAATGAATTAAATTTAAATACGGGATTTAAAAGTTTAAATAACGGGAAATTATTAACCTTCCACAGTTTCAGGGATTTCTCCAGCTTTTTCCTCTGGAATTTCCTTTAATAAATTATTTTCACGAAGACATTCGTAAAGTGCATTTTGAAGTCGCATGAATGTCACCGTTAAATCGGAATGTCCTACTTTCAAGCCATTGCAGAGGTATGCAAATGCTATTTCATTTGTTAAATCCATCTTAACATTTTGACCGCCTAATCCTGGATGGCCTACTAACCACTGATCCTGAAAGTGAAGACTTTTCATTCGACGTGAAACTTAAGTCAATTACTCTGTGCTTTCTGATTAATATCAAATTAATTTGTTTTGGCTAGTTTTCAAAGGTTTGAGAATTGAAAAAATTAGTCGATGATTTATCCTCAAGTATTTTGAGCAGGGTAGCTTTTTCAGTATCAATCAACTTCTGCACCTGAATGTTCTTTGTATAGATGAATCCTTTTCCGTACGATATATTAGTCGATAAGACCGAATCCAATTGGTTTAAAACTATAGGACCGCAAAATAATTGAGCAACAGTTTCCTCTTTCAAAAGTTTTCTCTGAAGAACCAAAGCATGGAGTTTTGCCAATGCTCGAGCTGTACCCATACCAGTTGCTGATGGTATATCCAAACATCGAATTTCTGGATTGTTAAACATCGTGGCATTCTAGAAGCTACTTTTGGAATAGGAATTGTTAAATATTTGAGGTTTTTAAATAATCCAAATTTCAAATTGAAGTTAAGTAATTTGGCCATTTCCTGAAAGAGTTCTTCTATAATCTTATCAGCATATTCTACGAAATCATTGATACTCTCATCTAATACCATTAGTCTTATCAACATGAACATATAGCAATAACAAATATGTATATTTATGCACTGAGAAAACTTCGATGAGAACACTAAAAACTTACATTTCCCATCCAAGCAAAATTTTGCTGCACATTACGAAACATCCGATTGCCCAAAGTTACTGGTGCGAAAATGACATTCCAAAAGAATTTTAATAGAGCTGGATATTCCATCAATTCTCGGGCAGCTAAGAATCTTGGTTCCGAAGCTAGACGTGCTATCCTATATTCCTGTTCCACGGGAACACCAATAATCAGGTCGAGTTCTGAAAGTTCAAAAACATATTTATTTTCTAAATATATCTTGGAAAGAAATGATTTTCTTCGAAATTATTAGAAAATAAGTGAAAAATATAATCATACCGTGTGGCTGAGTTACTTCTTCTGTAAAAAACTGCGATAGGGAACGTTTCTTAGGATCAATCCTTCGTATCAATTGATCAACCAACCAACCGAATGTCATGGCATGATAACCAGCTCCCTGTCCCGGTGTCCAATTTGGTTTTTGATTTTCAAAAATCCTTGACATTCGTTTCCAATCCTTCATATCTAATTCCTCAATTACATTGTCGACGTAAGCTAATCCACCCTGAAATTTTACTTCCTTTTCTTTTTCCTCAACAATAATTTCTTTATAGAACTAAATAATACCTGATGTGAAAGTAACATTTCAATGGTAATCTGTTCCTTGCCGTTATTTCCAAACTCAGGCCAATATTTGGTAACTAAATCTTCGTACGCAACCTGACCACGGTCAACCAACATTGCGAAACATATCCCACATATACTCTGAATTATTATTGCTTAACTGATTGTACTGATAAGTGATATAAAAACAGAAATTAGCCACTAGATCATATCTACAAATTTAGATTTTTGAGGATTCATAAACGGTAACTTCTTCCCGGAAGATCTCATAAACGTTGAAGATAAATACCTTAGTGCAGCTGAAAAGCAATGTCATCGTGTCACTTTTCCATTTTCGCTGTGCCGTTGAATCCGCGTATCCACCCCATAAATCGACTACTTTCTCTCCCTTCCAATAGACCGCAAATGCTGCACCTTCACTTTCCCATCGTTGCGTGAAATTATTACTTAAAGATAGTCTTGATTTTAATTGAAAAATGGAAATATAAATGTAATTTTTGTGAGCCGAAAAGTCTTCCTGTCACTCTATGCAAGTCTCAATCACAAAGTTTTCTCAGCTGTTCCATTCTGAAAATGTCTCTCTCTGAGAGCAACCACCATTTTATATATTTAGAATCTATATATACCATATATTAAGAAATTTACTTCAAGTATTTATATTTAAATTGAAACCATCTTTATATACATCACACATTCATAAATATTAAAAATTACGATAGCAAATCCCAATTTAAATACTTGAAGCACTATGAACCAAGAGGTCATGAACTGCTGTATGACCTTTGCCGAAGCATAATAAAATCTGTTACTAACTTTTCAAACCAATTGACTCTGTTTATAAGATATCATGCCTTATTTGATTAGAAGCGCAACAATAATGAGTTTTCCACTTAGGTTCATTCAAGTTTCTAAAGTCGCTTACAACAGGTTCCGAAAGTTGGCAGTTAAAAAACTGTATTTTATTTTGTTTCCTAAAGGACTGACAAAAAAATTCATTGAATGAAAAATTTCCCGTTACACTTTACAAGGCTTATTTCTGATTGTATCTTTGAAGTTTGAAATGACCCCTAACAAATTTTATTTAGGTTAGATTGAACTAAATCGTCGAAACTCAATAATAGTTTTTAGACTGCATTTTTAATCCTGCAAAAACTAATTTAGAAATTAACTGACTACTTATGCTTATCACGCAAATCATTAACTTAAATTGAATTACTTACTGGAAAATTTGTTTTACTTTGTTGAAGCGTGAATCACAATCACCATCTACAATGATTGGAAGTCGTGGCATCGAGCTTTTCCCCCAACTGAACACTCTAGATTTGAATTAGATTTCAATTACTAGTAAACTGATACTCTAAATTCCCAAACGAGAATATCGCCTTCACAGTATTATTCTTATTCGATAATCCTGGAACTGGTTCTTTCTTACACAATATTTTTCCTGTATTTTTTAAATTTACTGTTCACTTGGAATTACGTTGTGCAACCAACCGTTTTCCGTAATAAATATTTCATGTGAATTAGTCTAGACTGAAAACAGCACTGTTAGAATGAAAAAAGGTCAGTCATAACATTTTAAGCGACAAAGAAATTTCTCCGTATCTACTATCGCATATCTTAAACTACCTCTCTCGTGTGGTTCCAGCTTTCAGCATTTTATTTTCCACCTGAATATTACTGAACTTTGAATCAAGCAGGAAGCAAAGAGTAGAATTAACTGATTTAACTCTCTCTATCTTTTACATCTTACTGCAGACTAGTGCATCTTTGAGATGAATTTCACTACATGAAGCCGAACTTTCCACAACATCCACTCAGGGCTCTTCATACCATTTCCCAGGAAAATTCCATTTCTTGACACTCCAGAGATGGCTCCATTTTTTTCCTAGCTGCAATAATCTTAGTATGCACTAACACTTAATACAGCAAAACTTAATTTCTATTGATCCAACAAATCAGTCTATGACAAATATCACGGAATTTTAAAGTACCTTACTATATTAATTCGTGCTCTTTCCAATTTGAAAACAAAGTATCATATCTAAATTTCTGAGGTATCAAACTTTGCCTTAAAAAAAAAGGGTGGTGAAATGGACTTCAAATATATTGTATCCGATATTCTATTCCTTGGAGGAGTTTGATACCAAAAATATAAATTAAAGGTAAACTTTCAAAGAATTTTTCTAAGCTCGATAATAACTTATCAATGATCTGTTCAAGCAAGAATAAGCAGAATACAAAAATATCGAGTTGAAGAGTACGAAGCCTTGGTGAAAATTCGTTAATAACTATTGCATGATGTAATTACAAACATAGGTAGTGCACACTTCGGAATTGCGCATACTGCTCGCTAATTGCTATACGTTGGTTGACTATGAAAAGAAGCTTCGTATTCATTGCGATTTTTATAGTAGTGGTAAATTAGTCGGAACTTCTGGATATACGTGAGTTTCCGGATTACAAAACTGGATGTTGAAGAGAGGTTGAAATTCATTTACATCATGATAAAGTGGAATAGATTGGAAATGAAATAATTTGTGAATATGTCTCTAGAATTAGGAATTGAATGAGTCAGTGATATAACAAAAAATTTCTGAAAGGAAAGATGATGAAAAAAAAAAAACTAATATTAAAAGAAATAACTGAAAAAAAATTCAAGAATTTCAAATAGCAACTAAATTCACAACAACAATTTTGAAGATGTTTATTGAAAGTTTATTCAGAAATGAAAACAAATCAAAGAAGAAATATGGATACAATTATGGAAAATCTTGCCCACATATATTGATTTATAGTAATATAACTTGTTAATGGAATAAAGCTAATTAGGATATGATGTTAGACTTGTTCGTGTTAATTATAATTATAATCAGGGAGCTCAACCGGAAAGTCTTAATGATAAAAAAAAAAATACATATAAAGTAAAGTCAGCAATGCGATTTGGTTGGTAAGTGGAATGAATTTCTTTATTTTAGTCATACAGGGTGGTGGTCGCTTCAGAACTACGTCATTCTGAAGCTTGCTTGTCTCAATGATTCATCACGACCTTACAGGTAAAGTTCAAAGTTCAACTCTAAACGAACAGTGATCATTGTGAAGAGAAGAAGAAATGCAATGACACACAGATGTGAAGAGCAACCAATTGCAATGAAGTTGGTTGGGAGAGCAAGGGTGACAGCAATGCAAAAGGCAAAACCATTATGTGCCTGTTTGTTTGTTTCTCTCTCTCCGTCGCTCCCTCTCTTTCTCTTTCTGCACTCAAAGTGCCAGTGACAATGAGGTCGATCACTGTCTTGATTTTATCGAATTAATTAAGGGAGCTAATTATGAAGTGTCTCATACGTTGCAGTTAATCTTGTTGACAATTAGCTGTCACTGATCACTCCTTACGATGACGTGCCATAAGCCAGATAAGCGCAAGGGCAAAGATGTAGTGGAATAAGCCAATCCTGGGATCGATTCTTGGGAGAAGCCTGAGCATGTCTACCCACCTCTCACCTAGATCCCCGCCATCACACTGTCGTCCGTCCAGATAGTTCTCCTGAACTGATCAGAGCTTTTCCGATACTTTCCTAAATGATTTGTCCGCAAAACATCAACTAAAACGGATTCATTTTCCATCTGATAAAAGATTTGGCGAAGTCATATGCGTTAAAATACGTAAATCGTTGATCAAGATGGATCTTATCTTCCCCTGTGGCATTCAAAATTGATTGTGATCATCTTTGAATCTTCCATCCAAGCGTCTTATCTTTCTGAAATTAGTCGAAGAGTCACTTTTTTCTCCTCATTTCTATTCTTTAGTTCCTTACAAGGTGTTTAGCATCTAAATTTGAAGAGTAAAGTGTGTTGAGAGATCTCGATCGAGAACTTTTCACATGAATTTAAATTGGAATAGAATTTGAAGTAAATTCATTAAGCAAAAGAGAAAAACAAGTAGATTTTTTCTCTGCTGAATATTTCTACTTTCATGAATGAGAAAATTCGCCCGACAATGATAAGCACTTATCAGGAGAAACACTTTGAAGTTGCTGCGTAAATATATTGAAGTACTCTTGTAAGATGAACTATGCCGCACTTACTTAGATATACTGTCAGCTTGTTTGATTGAATTAATCTTTTAATGCAGTAATTGTTGAATATGAGATAGATCTTCTGATATTTTGGTGAAGTGAAGTGAAGTGAATTCAGTAGCAACAATTTACAGAGTGAATTTGAAAACAATGAAGAAAGAAAGCTAAACATCCTTCTGGCTCTATGGAATGATTTAAATTGCTGCAATAAGTAATTAGCAAACTAATAAGATAGATAGACTAATTAGAAAGATTATTTTATTTCGTGCTCTATACCCGAATGACGGAATGGGTAACAAATTGAGTATTATTTATTTGAACAGAAATTTAGACGAATTGACATTCAGTGACAAGCAGTTCACTTATTAATGATAGTATTTCAACCGGTACTTAAGTTTGAATAAATTCGTTTATTTCATTTTGTTTTCTCACTAATGATGCAACATGCAATCAATTTTTTTTTTTTAACAAACTTTAGTAAATAAACTTTATTTTGTCGATTCATTGCTTGCTTGCTTACTTCAATGCATATAGTAAATTACACTCCCTGAATATGCATCTCAGCAGTACACATTATGGAGAGAAGATTTCTCAAGAAATACTGGAAACAAAACTGAAGGAATGCTTATAATTAACTTGGTTTTTTTGTAAGTTCAAAATGTCTTAAGTTCTTAAGACTGATGGGAAGGATTCTCAATAAAAAAAATTCATAAAATTTTTGAAGTATCTCCAAAGTGGTTTCTTAGAAACGAATTCTGGGATAGATAATCAGGTCTACCTTTTTTTTTTATTTTCTTATTCTGGAATAACTGCTGATCAGAGGTATTATGTCATCATGATACCTCTGATGATGACATATTTTTGCAAAATTTTGATGTTATCACCTCTTCTGATAATTAGACCGCAGAGTGCTGAGTCCCCTGAACTTAGTGTAATATTTTTCTTCAAATTTTTGGCATTTAACTAGCAGCTTATCCTTCTTTAGATTCTTGAATATAGCAACAGCTAAACTACTACAATTACATTATTACAAACTCTTTTTCTGCTTTTTCCTTCTCCGTCAGCTGTTCAAAAGATTCGATTTGCTCCTCTGACATGATGTTAGACCTTTTTCAATCTATAATATCACTAAATGTATTACTGGCAGTTCTTGTTAACAGTTAAGTAAAATTAAAATAACAGCATTTACTAAAAATTCATTTAATCACCATCGCCATTATATCTTTTGTTGAACTTCAGACAAACTGATTACTTTTCGACTTGTTGCACTTCCCTTTACTTCTGATAGTTCAGTCGGATTCTGTTTTATTTCTCCGCATGTTTTTATATTTTTGTTACAGAAAGGTGATGATGGGCATGTTTTTCACGTAAGGATTGATAATGGTAGATGGCCTCTTCAAAATGTGTTCATTAAAATTCCAAAAAATGTTTTGTTTGGTGTGATTTGCGTAGACAGAGCTCTGGTAAATCCTAGAACTTTTCTCCCATATGCAACTTGAAATATTATGCAAATGAAGTCTAATCTCATTGGATAAGAAAGTTTAAGCAATAACTTTTAACTTTTTTGTAATGCATACATCAATGCTAGCATTGATTTCAAATTTTTAGGGTTCCTTATCGTATTCTCACAAAGGTATGCACTTGGAATTCTTAATGACGGATCCGTTTTTAGCGAAATGGAAAGAAGAAGATCGAGAGAAGATGCGATCCGTTGTTCAACGTATGACCAGGAAGTATAATATCAGATAGAAAGGAAATCAAAACTTGCTTATTTTATCCATAATAGTAAATCAAAATGCTCTCATGTATGGTTTGTGATTAAATATTTTGTTATGTTTTGCCCTGTGAAGTTTCCTTTTCAAATTGGCGACTTTGGATTTTTATCATTTTACGTTTTTATTTCTTTCTCAGCAGAATTAGTGCATATCATCTTCGTTATTAAAGTACTTCATTGTTCAGGAACAATTAAAACAATTTGGAGGAAGGGATTGCATGTGAAGAGTAATTCTAATAAAAACATTTCGCCACACAACATTATTCTGAAAATGAAAGTTAAACTAGATAGTGCATCAACACTACTGCTTGATTAACTATTTCCACTCTCTAATGAAGAACTAATATATTTCCTTCCAATGAAATTCTTGTAAAGTTTTTTTTTTTTTTTCTCTTACATATTCAACCTTTTGCTCGATATATCAACATATTAACACTCGATTGCTGCAATTTTTTTGCATTTCAGAAGTAATTCAAAGAATCATCCTGAAAAAGGATGTTATGATTTGCTTATTAGATTTACAATTAATTTAGTTAGCTCATTTTTACGCCCCAGCGGTAAGAATTATTACGTAACGTGAATGAAATAACTATACGTTGAATATGTTTGATAATCTTTGGCAAAGAATTCTCATTACTTCAAGCTACCTTAGTGAAATAAATCTTGAGAAATGAAGAAGAAATTAGTTTGCATATTCGCTACAGTTAATGAGTTTTTTTAATTAAATTCCTTCCCTTATAATTGGTCAAAACACACACTTTAGCACTTAACTTTTGCACCTTGCCATCTTTACGCTCGTTGCAATCAAAAAGTTTCCATACCTGTTTTCGTATATTATATGCTCGTGCCGGTGTACAGTGAAGTTTTGTTAATTTTATTTATCTCTTCTTTATCCAAATTTTAAAAGTGAAATAGTGGAGATAAATTCAACATATATGATGATAACATTTTAAATTTTCCTAAAAACAAATTATGATGGAAGGAAGGATAGAAAACTACAGGCTATTTGCTTCCTTTTTCAAAGACAGTTGGTCGTTTCTGAATTAATAACCTAATCAGAAATAGTGTATTATATACTATTAATTCATAGTATGGTATTGTCTTTTTCATTTTTTTTTACGCAATTATATATTACTACATTTTTTTCTTTATGNNTTTTTTTTTTTTCCAACTAAAAACAGGAAACAGCAGATTTGAGTTAAAGTTTTTGAAAATAGTATATAATTTGTTTCATGCTCAGATACAATGGACCAGGTTCATCAAATTCACAAAGTGGAGATCCGCAGGAGATAATTTCATACGCATCAGATATAAATGCAGCAGCACCAAAGATGTATTTCATTTAAGTGCCTTTTATCATTCTGCTTTACTTTTTATTAACCCCTCAAATTTTAAATTCATTTTTACAACTATTGAGAAAATCCCTTTTGTCCATGGAAGTTTGTTTTTGGGGGCATTTTGGGATTTCTATACATCTCTGTAAGAAAACGGCTAGGAATTTTAATCCTCGAGATATTTTTTGGAGCATTGAGTAAATATGTAGTAATTCCGAATACTCTGTTTTTACTGCAACGGAATTATTTACCAATTACATTGTTGCTAACTTCTACAGTCCAATATGTTACGGAATTTTAATGCCAAAATCGTCTGCTTCGGCACATATCCTAGGCTCGTTTCTGTAATACTACATTCCGAATTTACTATGTCATCTTCATATTGCCAAATAAAGAAAAATTATCATCTGAAAGGAAAGACCGAGGACAATGTAGATTCTGGAAGCTTATTCCGTGGTTTTTACCTTAGTGATTTGAGATCGAGAGAACTGTTGGCCAATTAAAATTCTGTCTAATTTTGGGGAATGGCAGATCGGAGTGCGTATCATGAATAAATATCGAGGATGATATAAGCATGCCGATAGATCTTTTTTTTACTTTGTAATATTGTATTGACGCTGATGCATGTCGCATAGAAATCTTGGCTATGGACTTTTAAATCGCATATAATTCATGTTTAGTGTGTAACTGGACCCAAAATACTCAGGTTTGAAATTTGGAAAATCTTGTTCCTTGGAATAAACCTTGGTTTAAAATAGTCTTTTTTTTCCTCGTTTAAATGTATTTACTGCAGTGAAGTCCATCGCCAATAATGCACAGCAAAACACGAGATATTTCGATAAAACAGAGAAGTAATAATTTGAACTAAATGGAAGCTATTAAGTAACAAGGAGCAGCACCTTTTCCGAGTTTTTAGGACTGTTTTGATATGTCTATCCATCTATTTTTCTCAGTAAATTGAAAGGGATTCGATAAAGCTACTGGTCCCATACACGTACCATCATAATACTTCCGAGTGTACGGGGTTTTTGAGATAAAATACGAATTTTCGAAGATAAATTAACAACGAATATCTACCAAAGCTATTTTGACAATACAAAACAATAAATGTACAATAACACATCAAACACAACAAATTCAAATTCAGGATTTAGCAAAAGCGTCAAAATTTGCAAAATCTGCAAACTGATCTCCTGTTGTTCCAGTAGCTGTTGGTCTACTTTCGAATGGATCTCTGAAAAACAAAGCATGGAGGAAATAAATATGAAGGATTCTAGACTAGAAATATGTAGAAGCCATTAAATGTATACTTACATCTCAGGAAACGAGTCCGATTCTACTGGAGTTTTCAGTGATTTTGGTGGTGCAGGTCGTGGTGGTGGTGCTTTTGAGGATATCACGGTAGCTGGCGATGATGCTGCATTACTTATATCAGAACTGAATGGATCTTTGCCCGAGAAAGCATCAAAATTCGTAAATGAACTCGTGCCCGCAAATGGATCACTTTCAAATTCAATACCTGCAAGTTTGTTTAAAAATCGAGAAAAAAATTTCCTTCGAGTTGCTCTACCTCCTGATTTATGTGTCAGTATTATGCTTCAACAAATCATGGAATAATATGAAAAAAGAAAAAGATGGGGAAGCATAATCTAACCTGGTCGAGTAACTGCAGCGAAAGGATCATTTTGAAAAGCTGTGGAGAGACCCAAATTTTGATTTTCAACAGCCTGAAGAACAACGGAACCATATAGATAGAGTCTGCCGAATCTCGGCGTCATCACTAACAATACCCAGTATCATAGGTTATTTTAAAAATATCAATTTTGTTTCGAAGTGATAAAGATTAGAACAGTAAAATACCGGATAAATTTCTGAGAGCACTTCAAAAAGCTCGTTTTTTTCTTTATTAAGTGCCTCGATGTCGTTACTTTCAATCAACTGAATGAGACGTTCCGTAGCTTTGCTTAATTTTTCATTTTCAGCCTCAATACGCTTCGCTGTCTCTTCAACGTTTGCATACTTCCTTTCAAGCTGAAATGAGATTCAAGTCAAAAACAATATAAATATCGAATTCAAAGACATTTTACGCTAAATTCCTTAGAAGATAAATTCTGACGACAAAAAAATTTCAACAGTGAGCTCATTTTTAATGCTAGCAGACCCTTATAAAGAAAACGGTCAGAAGAAAAATAGAGGAGAAAATATCTATCAAGAACAAAGTTTTAAAAGCGATAAATGGAACTTCTAAAGAACGACAAACTTTTGTAAGTTCCAACGATGTCCTTTCAACAGTAGCATTACGCTGTGCAAGCGTAGCAGATAGTGTTTTCTTTTCTTCTTCCAAAGACTGAACTTCTCGTTGCACCTTTATCAGTTCCTCACTCGGCTAATAAAAAGCGCAACAGTGAAATTAATGGAGTGACAAGGCACCATCATCAGTGTCAAACATTTTTTAAGATGATGATATTTCTCGATAACATTACAAGAAACCGGTCGCTAATGACTACGATAAACGATGATTTGTTCTCTAATTCGGTTAGAAAGTATCTGACACACTGTTTAAACGATGCTCACTAAAATAATAATTCCTGTAGACTACTTTTAACGCCCTTAATTACTTTTAAAAGATTAATAAACAGAACTACAAAGGTTTTAAATATCTCTTCTTTTATGCTTCTTACACACTTGCTCATTATCTTGCCGAAACATTTTCCTTACCTTGATAAAACAAAAGATAACATGATAAAATGGATTTTGAACTCTGACGCTAACCACCCTCAGCAGAAATACGAAATTGATAAAGTGAAAGATGTTTTCTACTTCCAGACATAAGTAACTAGACTTAATAATACAGTTTCATCTTCCTCATTTTGAGTGGTTTGCAAATGCAGATCGCTGAGTCTCTTTTCTTCCTCCTTAATTTTTTCTTTAGACTGCTCCACAGTTCGTCCCAAATGTGCAATCTGTGAATCGAGTGCTTCAAGTCGCTTTTCTGCTTCTCCTTTCTGCTTTTCCAGCTGTGTTACTGTATTTTCCAAAGTTGTTAGTTCAATCTGCAGTTTGATGATGCAAAAATTTTATAAATATATTTTGTCCATTTTCTCCAACTTAACTCGCAAACTTTTGTTAAATTATTGTAACTACCAAGCTAGACAACTAAACTGCACGAGCATAACGTGCTGCAGAAAACTTCTAAATGGTATTCAATTTAGCCAAGAATATATTAAACTGTGCAAATCGGTATGGCAAAAAAATACCCGCCGCAGCAGCTTAAAGTATTCTTCAAAATAGACTACACAGAAATTAAATTGCCAGCTATGGCCATTTCATATACACCCTATTTCCGAAATAGGACAAATTTTTTAAAACCTTTAGATTTTTGATTTCGCTATTCTTAACGGTCATGTCAGCTTCCAATTGAACAATTTCCTGATCAGCCTCTCGACGATCCAGAATAAGCTTTTCAACCTCACGTATCAACGCATCCAGTTCCTCGTTTCCCGTTGGTACCGTACTCTGCTAAGGTTGAAAGTAGTCCACTACTTTTGTATTTTGTAGAGCTAATTATAGAAAACTTAGAATTAGAGGCAATTTAGAAAATGCGATTTTTCCATGAGTGAATCGCAGAATGCATCGACATTTCTTTACTATATTTCGACAGTGGAGATTTACCCTTTGAAGTGAAGTTTCTTCAAGTACATGAATTTTGCTGAATTAATTCTGACGAATCAGTAGCTAAATCATGTTGAAAATAACTCTGATGAGATACCGCGGTATATCCGCTCGACATACTGGTTGCAGGGGCTTCAATTGTTCGGAAAGAAGGTGGTATCAAATTCGGCGGTAAAGTAAACGGTATTGCTTTCCCACGTTTGTGGTTTTCAATTAGGTGCATGCTGAAAAAAATTCATATAGAATTTATCTACAACATACATTTAAAAACCTTTCTGCACACTTCTGGATAAGCAAATTTAAAAAAAAAAAGAATTACATCAATGCAAACTGTTCTAAATTCAGCATTCCGTTTTTCTTCAGATCCACAAGCGACCAAACTAACGCTAATGTATTCTGCTGTATACCTGTGGCCAGTAAAATATCGCGAACATCCGCACCCGAAACAAATCCATCTTGGTCGGTATCGGCCTGCAATATTCAATTTAACAACCTAAACAGCAGAGCCATCACGAACTGGCAATTTTGAGTAGGAATCAATACTCAACTATAATGGAATCGCAAAAGAAGTTCACGAAAAGAGAAATACAAAAACATTGTGAAAGAAAGTGTTACTAATTTACCCAGACTAAAGACGAAGTCGAAATAGTAATGACTGAAATAAAACCACCAAAAACCGAAATACCGAAAATAGGACCAGGAATAACAACAACCAGGTTGAGGATAATACTACATTGCGAACAGCAAAAACTACCTGTTGAAAACTGGCTTCAAAACGAGCTGAATGCACTGGCCAGGCTGTACTAGGTGACAGTGAAGGTCGTGGTGGCTGAAATCACAAACAATTTACTTACCGATTTGTGAAGCTCAGAAAACCCTTTATGAGTGTCACTCAATTTTTAATAAATAACTAACGAAAAGCGCTGACGTAATGATACTTGTCGGCTGAACACTTTGCGATCGTATTCTTTCCGACCCCGATGTTGGCTGTTCAGAACCTTCCAAGGACATTACTGAACCTGTTCTTTGACGACTTCCACTCCATTCTATAAAAAGAAAAGAATTGAAATTAAGAAGAAACTCTGTACGTAATTCTTTCTTCAATTTTTTACTCCGAGAAAAATAATACTGAAATCTTGTTGAAGTTTATAAGAAATCGTACGAGACATTGAAATCGGGGGAACACTTGAAGAGAGCTGCACAAGCTGACGTTTTGTTGGATGGATTAAAGTTGGTGGTAGAGCATTCGGCACCGGTTCACCTTGCAGAGCACAATAAACCAAATGTAACGCGACAGACATTTCAATACGATCAAGCTTACCATCCTGGGAATAAATCGAAATTTTAGAATTCGAGGATGGAGCTAATGTTCGGCAAAAAACTGGAGGCTATGAATTTTCAATGTTAGTGAAGAAAGAACAAGAAAGAGAAAAATCACGTTGGGTCCTGTAAGCTTTAAAGTAAGTTTTCGGAATCAAATTTCTAAAGAACTTTAATCAATGATTTTATGAAACAATCTTTACTAAATAGTTTTAATCAACCCAATCCTTGTTACAGAGGTCTCGGTGTCAGGGTAGCGCTGATATACAATTGAACTTTAGCAGTAGTATAAAAAACATTATCCTTTGTTAACCTTATCCATGTCTGCCAGCTCCCATATCCTTGCTAATGATGTGCTCGGGAGTCCAGAATTTAGTAATACAGGGCGCACCTAAAAACAGTTAAAGGCAGTGATGAAAAATACAGCGTGCTTGAGAACTTGACAGAATAATGGAAAAAATAATAAAAACAAACCATCTTGTATAAAAATATATTATATATATATATGGATGTCTATTATTATTTTCCCTTCGTATTATTTGATTATATAGAAAATTCATCCAAGACAATGAATCATAAATTCGTATTAAAAAGAATGGATAATTCTGACTTACAGAACATTAGAACAGTTATTTATACCAAGTAAAGCATGATGAAGTGGATAAAACAGATTGCTATAAAACCTGTGTAGTATCAGGAAAAACATTCTACCACCCAAGTGAACTTATTTGCGAAATAAGGATGCATTACCTTATTACCAGGTACTTTGTCATCAACTGGATTCAAGCTGTCAAAGATTGATTCATATTTTGCTTGATCTGTTGCACTGATTGCCCAGTTGTCAGCAAAGCTAGTAAAGTTAGTTGATGTGGCACCAAAATTAGGTATAGATGGTGTGGCGGATCTGGATGCAAAGGATGGCGGTTCGAGCTTAAGCAGCAAAGAATTCCATGAGATAGGTTGTCCCTGTTGGGAAGCTGCCACCAACTTGAACGCAATAAAGGCGCCGGTTTTATCCAGACAACCTTTTCGATTGTAATCAGCCAATTCCCAGATCTAAGAGAAAGAAAAAAAACTTGCGCTTCACGGTTACTTTCCTGAAAACATCAAATTCAAGAAATAATGTTAGAATCACTTAATCGTGTTACTCAGCTCCAACTAACTACCGGCTTTTGGCTTTACGCAACAATCTTTGTAACAGAGCACAAGAACTAATTGGAATGTTTGCGCATTATCAAAGCTGAAAACACATGAGAATAATGGTAATACCTGGCCTAAAGTCGTAACACTCAAATTGGATCTTTTCAAAAAAGCTGCTGCTTCTTGCGCAGGGATCACATCTTTCCCCCGTATATTCATCTGAAAACTCATTTATTCAATTATTAATTTAAATATGATACGGAAACTACTTAGATCATGAAATCATCCACTGGAGTGTATTTTCAAATACTTGAGAATGGTCTATTGCATTGTAGATAACTGTCGAATAGAACTTCCTGAAAGATCTCACGATATTAGCCGTTGAGTCATTTCATCCGTTCATCTCTTAAGTCTTAGATTTTATAATCTACAAAATAAACCTCTTTGTACAAGTTTTCATAAATATAGGTATGCGGTTGTGAGATCGTGGCTGTTGAAATATTCATTGTTTAGTGCCTGAACAGGTAGCACAAACTTATCTGAAAAGCAATCCTCTTCATTCTACAATAATTTTTTTCACTTCTCTTTTATGAGCATTCTCGAAATTTCTGAAAACATTCAGGTACGTTCTAGTCAATCACTTTCACAAGCTACTTCTATCACGTGTCATGAAACGAAACATGAGCTGCTTCACCTCAAGCACACTTCTCACCAGTAACTCACAGCATGCATCCCCTCACCTTTCCCATGTCTTCTCTCTCAAGAAAAGTCAATTCTCGAAAATTATTAATAATGCGTAGCATTTGCGTTGCATGCTATACGTTGCATCCTACGGACTTCTTGCAAGTTGTACGCTACTTCTGTTACGGAAACGTTGAAGATTTGAAATTGTTTCATAATAATTTATTTCACTTACAACATATATGATGCTGACGTGACTTGTTTAATTTCCACGTTTCAGATTTTTGGTAAATTTAGAAGTCATTTGATGAAGTAATTTAAATTTAGTAAGTAAGAGTTCTTTCGTTCACTTTCCATGTAGAGGCATAGGTTCCTGCTCCATAATCTCTTTGAAGCTTCACATTTCCCGTGGATGCATTAATAAAACTTCCATAATTACTCAGAATATTTCACTATGAAATTTACTAAAACAGTTGAAAGTGTTGACTGAGAGCAGAAAGTTGCTTGACACGTCAATATTGAGGTAAAAGACACATACTGTCGGAGTTAACACCTGGTGACAGGTGTTTGTTGGCAAATGAGATTTTTTGTGGACACAAAGCACGCTGAGATTCATTTGGGAGAATAGAAGGATAAGTAGCTTGTCCCGCAACTTTTAGAGAAGCTCCAATGACAAAAGTTGCACCCTTACATGTATACATTTGCAGTAGCATATGGAAGAGTTATAAAAATAGACTATGCTTAACTTATAGTACGTGTAGTGGTAGGAAAGTGCTGCTTTAAGTAATAATTATATGTACTAGTTTGTGTCTTCGTTTAAAAAAGTGTACTTAAATTTGTGAAGTAGCAGCAGCTGTACGTATTGTTTGCTTATTTTGATTAGAGTGAATCGAAATATTCCTTATTTTCCACTGAATGCTATGAGCAAATTCTAGAATGTGATGTTTGAATAAGATTTAATCACTGAATTAAACGTTTATTCAATACCCGAGATAACTATACAGAGCTTATGGATTTCAGTAATCTTTTTTCACTAGATCTTTAATGCCTTAAGATGGTCACCATCAAATTGTTATGTTATTAGTAGCATCAAGAATACTGTAATCCGGAATCTTGTCGTTAGATTCTTTTGAAAACATGCATTAATTATCAACTTCACTGTGTTTTATGAATATGGGATTTATTGAAAAGCAATCTTTAAAATGTGAAACATTTAATTGTTTTTTTTCAAAATTTTTTGATGAGTGCTTTCCGTTCGTTAATTGTCGTTACCTCATTAATGTCACATGTACCTTCGATCTCAGTTGTCGGCCACTCGTTCTCGAACCATGCAAACACTATGTCACATTTCTGTTCAAAGGTGTAAAAAATAATATAGAGTTGCGCATCTTTGAAAAGTTATAAATATAAAGGGTGTAAATTGGAGTGAGTTGCAAGACTACAACATCTGACAAATGATGTGGTTCGTTTGTTGAAAACTGTGCTTTGTATTAAAAGAGAGGAACACTTTTCATTTTCGATGTGCAAAAATAAAGTAACCTGGTGTTGGGTTACTGGAATTTCCAGGCTGCAACTTTTCAAACCGCTTAATGGCACTACCTGTAAATAAGTTAAATCTAAAAGTAGAACGCATTTTTCTTTCCAGTTGAGATAATTGACACAGAAGAGTAGAACCGTCAAAAATTGAAAGAATTTTGAATTGAGCATACATTTTTCTTGCATACACTCTTTGCAGCTGTTACAAAGAATCTGTAGGTGGCGTAATACTTTTTCGTACGTCTGTCGTAAGTTCGTACTACTGTTGCTCTCAGTGAGTGACCTGGAATTCATTATGATAAGAAAATAGTTCCAAAATTGGTTTTTCAAAGTAGAAATCTCGCACCTGGTACTGGTATCCACCAATTCGTTTCAGAATGAGGCAATTTTGAATTCGTATACAGCATTCCGGACCTGTATAATATTTGCTAAAATAATTTTATAAGTTAGTGATAAAGTTATTCAATTAATGTAATATCATGATTATCAACACTCAATGTAACATTAACTATATAACCATAACTCTCGACGGTTACCGGTTTGTGAGAAACAATCACTACACAAATCCTCCTTTAATGCTTTAAATATTGCTCTGTTTTGCTAAAGAATTAGCTAGAATTAACTTGCGGCTAACAAAAAAAAAAATCGAAATTACTGTTTGAAGCTCTAAGCTCACTTTTCTAATTTTTTTCTCATTTTTTTTTTTTTTTTTAAATCTCCATTATTCATTTTGTGTTAAACTTAGAGGTTTTGTTTGGTGTAGAACAGTGATTCGATTAATTCGTTTTCAACCTGTCCTCTTATGGCATATATTAGGTAAGTGGATATAGAATATAAATGGGCCCACAGAGTAGGCAAAAACATCGTAGATTATTGAGGTAGGATGTTGTTTTTAGATCAATCTGTATGACTAGTTTTAAACTAGTTTTTGCTAATGCAGCAAATATTTACTTTGGAAAAGTTTGTTGTAAAATAACCTCTATTCAGGGCTTATTCTTCTCATCTACCATCTATCTTTTTAAAGTGTCTTTTGAAGTAGCAAGAAATCTATTCATTCTCTTAATCTTTCATTAGATTCTCTCCATAGATTTTTGACATGGTATCTGAGAATCTTGTTTTATTTGGATTATGAGCGGTAATAATATCCCTCAAGAACATTTTGTGGAAAGCGAACAGCATATCTGCCATCTAACAGAAATTATCGTAATTAGAAATTACAGTGATAAGAAAGGTGACCCATCAGCAAATTCTTGCCATATTACAACTTCACGTCAATAATGTTCATGATATTTCCCACTGATAACTCACAAATAATACTATTCATTTCACCACTCATTTATTTATTATTACCATCATTAGTGCTATTATCATTATCACTGCTGCTAACAGTGTTGTTAGAGAAATAACAAACAACTGAAAACTGAAAGAAGTAAATTTTTGTAAAGCGTAACTAAGGTTAGTGATATAGAAAGTAATATGATAAAAGAAGAATTTAGAAATACCTGTAATGTTCTATCATTATCGGGTATAGGAACAATCTTGTTCAGAAGACGTCCGAGTGATTGCTCCATAACGAACGGACAAATTAGGCATAGCAGTGTTAACCACCACATCCTAAAAGTTTCAGGCTTTCTTTTGGATTCAAAAATTGAGAAGTGCCAGAGGAAACGCTAAAGGACCAGGGAAAAACTAACAATTTAGTAGTTGCGACGGATAAAATAAGCATTTTGTATAATGTATTATGCTTTCAGCTTTTATTATCATAAGTATTCATGATAGTTATTTACGGAGAGCACAATAAGATTGGTAGATGGTGTTTGGATTTATGTTCTAGAAGCATCAGTGAAGTAGTACACGGTGACCAGCCACATGACAGTAAGCAAGTCAGTAAAGAACATCGATGCTAATGCTTAGCATTCTTAATATTGCTATTTTGAAAAATCTAATTTATTTTAGATGGAAATCGATCTTTTATTATAGGGACTTCTCTCCTCCTATACACAGTCTGATTGGAACGAAAACAGATTAACAAGTGAGATAATCTTGAGGCAAAAAATTTAAACAAATCAGTGCTGTCTTCTTGAAACAAACAAGATAAAAAACTAAAAAAAGCAAAACTCAGCAAAGTCTCGAGATGATTTCTAATTGCAACTTTCTATTCAAACCAAAGAAAGACAGGAATTTGTCTTCTTTCCTTTGGCTGGATAACTGATCTATAACTAATGACCATGAGACTTATTTGCTATAGAGGGAGATAATGGTCCAGCTATCCCTGGCACTATTTTTGTATGATGCACAATTTCTGTGATTTTTTTCCAAATGGGAATTCATACAATTGGCTTAGTTTGTTCGCTGAAGTGAAACAGACAGCATGGCTTTAGAGCACAGTCCAAAAATAATCTTTTATTTTCACTTTTAAACGATCGGGAAAGGCTATTGTTTTTTTTTTTTTGCTCAATGGTTAAAAATTGATTTCTCAGGAGGCAATAGACTGCAAGCCAAAATTTGTTGTAAAAGAGTTAGTATTGAATTTTATAAAATTTTTCTATAGCTTAATCTGGAAGAGAGGATAAAGTGAGGAAAACACTGTTCGCTTCCCAGTATCATATCTTCTTCTGGCAGGAAAGAGTTTAGTAGAAACAAAATTCGGAATCCATGAAATAAGCAGTGGAGGGAAATGAAAATATAAATGAAGGGAAAATTCTTGTATAAAATTAGGAAAAAGGATAAAAAAGGAAAAAAAAAAAACACATCTAAAAAATATTATTTCCCTGCTAATCCTTAAATCGGATTTCTGCTATAATCGGATAAGCTTTCATATTCTTCCTCATCTTTCGATATCATCCTTTTCATCTCTCAGAATCAGAAGAACATTTAAATGATTGGGAAGATTCTCTTAGAAAAGAACTGCATTGGGTGAATCAAACTATACTTCTCCAGTTCTGTGAATGTATTTTAGAAAAAAAAAAA
>PQVD01000109.1:0-10764 GCA_003012265.1 Setaria equina
TTTTTTTTTTTTTTAATTTTATTTTATTTTTTTTTTTTTCAAGTTTTTTTTTTTTTTTTTTTTTTTTTTTTTTTTTTCAGAAGATAAATTTAAAAAATAATTGTAATTATAAAGAATATCATTTATTACGATTACTGACTGTATCATAGCTTTCACTATTATGTGCACATAAATTCATTCTATATTCTCGGTTGTAGAGATGATGATAATATTAGTAATACATCAAAATCCGCTATCATATTGTGAGAAGTTAAATTAATTAGGAACGAAATTAATTGATAATTGAATTTTTCGTTACTTTTTGGCTAGCTGCAAATGTTTCCAGGTAAATAAATACCTGTCTAAATTACAACAAATTCATTGATAAAAATATTAATATAACGGATATGCTTGTCTTATATGTAAGAAGAGATCACCATCGCAATGTTTCATAAGTAATATAATTTTTTTTTTTTTCTTTTTTATCAAGTGAGCGAAGGAGGAAGAAAACAAGTCTCTATGAATAACCTAAGAATTTGAAATTTCATTGAACGATAAAAATTTCCTTTCTTTTTCTTTCCAATTTTCCTTTCTATTATTAAGCAAGAAAACGAACAACGCTCAAAACCAGTTCAGCAAGCCACCACCATTCACATGAAACATTGAAATTTTAATAAGTTGAAATTTCAAATGTTATCTAAAATGACGATAAATTAGAAATTTGCCAAGTAGAGCAGGATCACCTGCTGATTAATTGACTAATTAATTGTTATAACTCATCACTTTTCTTCTTTTTGCTTATTTTAACATTCGCTTCCTTCAAAAAAAAAAAAAATTCCGAAAAGTTACTACGACCCAAACGCTGCCTAGTCACTACTATTGTTTTAAACGCACAACAGGTTTTAGTTTAGATGAAAGACAGTTAAATATTCTCACCGGATGATACCGATACAGTCGTTTCATGTTTTAAACAATACATCCATGACAACCAGTAACCAGGGTAATAAAATGAAGCTAAAAAAAATGTCACTCATATCCTTAAACGTCCTTGAACGTCGTCCTTCCAAACCCCGATTATGCTCCTTCACTCAATGAAAATTTACGAACAGTCTACTTTTGGCCTTTGCTCAAAGCGTATAAGAATAAAAACGCAACATCAACTTTATTCCTTATAGAAAATAAAACTAAATGACAAATGATCAGAATAACAATTTACAATGGGACTTTATCTTTTGTTCTCATGAAACTCAAAGAGAAGTATATCGAAATACACTGTATTGTTTATAGATTAGTATAGATTAAGACTAAGCCTGCAGCCAAAATGTTTTTCACTCTCATGGAT
Source organism: Setaria equina (assembly GCA_003012265.1). Taxonomy (NCBI): domain Eukaryota; kingdom Metazoa; phylum Nematoda; class Chromadorea; order Rhabditida; family Setariidae; genus Setaria; species Setaria equina. Next base: position 1,322 of record PQVD01000109.1, read on the forward strand.
ACATGGGAATGTATATGATGTATAAAAGTGCCCAAATTATTCATCAGAATCTATTCGCATCCTTGAAAGAAAAAAAGAAAGGAACCTGTGGGTCACAATAATTTTCAAAGTCTCCAAATTCAGGCTAGCAAAATGTCTGAAAATACAACAATATTCCATATAAGCCAAAATAATGACAGTTTTTTTAAAAGATGTGCGGAAAGGGGAATAATGTTATGATTCATATCAAGCCAATTTTATAACATGCGGTATCCACGTCCACGGCGTAAGAGTGCACCACGTCCTCCACGTTGCAAAGAACCCGAAATTTGATGAGTTGCATCGCTACTAAAAAAATTATATTGAGGAATATTTGGAACACATTCTAAAAGCTACCTGAAGAATGAATTTCCGTAAATAACCCAACAAGCAGTAATATATTTAATTCATTACCTGCTTGAAGTGGGCTCCGTAATATCAGGGTACCGGATCCGAATTCGCCTCGTTGTTGAACCATCCGACGTACTCGGTCCAGATGATCCCGCTTCATCGTCCGTTTGTGTAGCATGCTTATCTCCTTGTTCCTCCTCGGCCACATCATTTCCACTTTCTTCAATCATCAATGCATGTTCACTCTCACCACTATCAATATCTGTGCCTGTTATCGGAGCAACTGTACTTGACGCGCCACGACTATCTGACTCAATATTTTCTACAAATACGTTTCTTCTTCAAAATATAAAGAAAAAAACTAATAGGAGCATTTGACAAATTATTTTAACTCCAGACTTATAACCAGAATAAGAGAATTATGGGGTACTATCCTCTAATATGCCGATATTAATATTTTAGTAGTCCAATACACGGAGCTCCACTATAAAAATATTTCAATAATTCACTGCAAAAATTTTAAGAATTATTTAAAAATATTTGATGAAGATAAATATACATACCGATAAGTGGTGGTGAATCACGTATAACATGCAATTCCGAACCAGATACAACTAAATGAAGTAACATTAGACGATTTTTAGTAATCTAAAATCCCACAAGCTTTCAATTTCCCAATAAAATTGATTTAGGCATTATTAAAATACCTTACCGTCACCACCTTCTTGCGAAGCTACATCTAATGAATGCGACTGGGAATCAAGTTCTGCAGATGGTACATAAAGCGCTTCCGAATTGCCGTTCCTGAATGAGAAATACTGTAAAATTTACAAAACGTTAAAACAGAATTAAACGCCCTCAGTAAAAATTTTTTTAAAGAAAATTCATAAAGAATTATCTTTCTGTCCTACTTTTTGTCTCTCATTCCACCTTTCTTACTGAGAGAAATATTAATCAGAAAAATTTCACTGTAGCTTAAATATAAGCCATACCCGACCTTGTCCAAAAAGGTAAATAAATTAAAAGAAGGCAATTAGAAAAACTTACTCGGAACGACTTGTATCACCTTCACCAATCTGATCTGCAACAAAAACTTGTGATATTGGTGAATCCATATGCGAAGTGGCACTACTAGACTGCTCTGCAGCAGCTTCCGATCTCAGTTCCATGCGTTGAACAGATTCGTCTAACATACAACAGAAATAAACAGAAAACACGTAAAGAGAGAGAAATAATTTAATTCATGTTTCAGTCCCAATTGTTAAAAATTTACGCAAGAGTCAAGCGTTAGCAATCAATTTGGGGAAAAAATTCACTTAAAAAAAGTGAACCTTGAATGTTTTGTAGTTCACGAGCTTCAGCAGTGCTAGTTTCCACATCATCATCAACAACTGGACGCTTATGATCCTCCCCATGTGCTTCATCAGTAGATAGATCTGCTGGAGAGTGTGAGCGCTCCATTTCACCGTCATCGTCATCTTCGATTAGTATGACCCCGTCATCCTCGTCACCATCATTTCCTGATTCCTGCAATTTGCTTATATCATACAACAGAAATTTCTGATGACTACCATCTAAATTTTTTATAGGAGTATTGACTCTATTTAATAGCCACCTATAAAGACGTCATATGCCCATTTATTTCAATCAGTAGAAATGTCGACAGCCTGACTACAAAAATCACTACAATAAATGCAATTTTTAGAAATACGCACAAAAATAGAACTAGAAACCTCACTGGAGGGGAGTAGAAAGGAAGACATAAATCTCAATATCACGGGAATTTTTGTCCTGAAGTTCCTGTAGTTTAAAATAAAGTATCAAAAGAGTAATAAAAACAAACTAGATGTGGTCCAGCTCGGTTCGAACGATAAGCAGGTCTTCTGTAATGGGGGGGTAATTCAAATTCACCCTCCTCATCCGGTTCCTCTTCATCGAATTCTTCATCTTCCATTTCTTCTAACATCTCATCACCCTGAAATAATAAAGTGAATTTCTTGCAACAAAATTAAATCCCTTAGCAGTGACCGAACATTAAATGTATTCCGTCAAACTGTACATGAATAAAACTCGATTGAACTTTCACTAACCGCTTCTTCGCTAAGATTATCTTCATCAGCCGAGGCTTCACGCCCAAGATCTTCTTCGCCTACTATAACATCATGTTCATTATCTTCAATTTGTTCGTCCTCATCATGCCCTTCTTCATGCGCTACTCCCTCACCAACCGCTTCATAGCTGATATCTGCACTCATTTCCTTGAAAATTAATAAAGTTTCAAGATCACTGCGCAACAAGTACAACGATGAAGCTACAAATCTCAATATCGGGACGAACTAATACAAATAATAGCATTAGAAAAGTCATTTTTTCAATTTATGATAAATGAACATCAAGAACATAGAAAATCACTAAACTAAAAAAATTTTTAAATGAATAGAGACCTGGACTTCAACGGCCGATTTAGAATCCCTTCCTGCATCACCTGCCCTCGTACTACCTGATCGATCACCTTCAGGATTTGTAGTTGTTTGAACTGTTGAAAATAACATTATAGTAGAATATGCCAGAATAATACAAGCACTAAAATCAAAAAAAAACTTTTATTTTTCAATTCCCATTATCAAACTAACCACTTTCTTGCTGCTCATGTTCAGCCTCATCTGTAGCATTTTGTTCGATATCAACTTGAACTTCACTTCCGGATTTCATGAACCGCCCGCTTGTGGAAACCTTTAAAATGCTTGAAAATTATACTATCCCAGCTGAAAGATTGAGATGTAATAAGCAGATCTTCCACTGCATAAATTATTTCTTTTTCCCTCCATTCGTAACATCCTTTTTTAGCCATCTTATTCTTTTACAAAAATCCTCCAAAAAACTTTTGAGTAAGCAACAAAAACAATCAAACCTGTCCCATAGGACTTTCCCGATAACGCTTTCGCGGTTCCAAAACATCCGATCCAGTTTCGATTTGATCACTACAAATTGATATGAAATTAATAGCTGGAACCAAATTTAAAAAATTTTTATGACCAATTAAAAAAGGATAAAATGAAGCGACTTTGATGGCATGTATGTTCGCTTTCTCGATGGTTCAGTTTCATTGTTGCTCATCGAAACCGATTGTGGTCCCACTTGCGATACGATTCTCTGCATTGCAGCTGATACATCGCCACTTGCTACACTGCTCGTGATAATATTCGCCCCATCACCACTTCCAGAAGTAACTATTAAGCAATATTAAATTAAAATCTGTCAAATTATTGACTGTAATGCAATTATGACACCAAAACATCATAATGAGATGTTAGAGCGGAGCTGTCTCAAAAAAACACCACATATGTCACGATTCACAACTTTTCGTTTTTTCTCAATTTATCTTCAAATCCTGAAGTTAATAAATCCAAATCCTAATATTAGCATACAAGGCATCAAACTATCCAGAAAGCGAATATTAATTTAAGTAAAAAAGGTTCAAAAATAACCATTATGTTGCTGCAACCGTACTTGTCCAATATCACTCGAAGAAGATTGGCTGACAGTGTTACTCTATAAAAAATGTTTTAATAATTTTGAGAGTAACTTATTTCCAATAACACCAAAAATACAGATACGCATTCTCGTTGAATAAGAGAAAAGTTGTCAGAGATACTACACTAATGGCAGGAAGAACTTAATGGTGTTTTGACGCAGAATCGGTGGAGTTACACAATACTTATAACTTTATATATATAGTATAAATACACTATGAGAGGCGATATGGAATAAATGTTCTTAACATTAATCTTTTTTGCAAAACTACCCCATATTACTTGTCCCAATTTATCTCTTCATTGAAATCATCTCAAAGTTAAAAGACATCTCAAATTCAGATTTTTTCTCAATGCGTAGTGGAATGAGTACTAAAAAATACAGTTTAATCTATCCCACTGTCTTGGTAAATGAAAGAAAATGGCAAAACTGATACCTGTTCGCTAGTTGTTGATACAGGCGTACTTCGATGTGCTTCATGTTCTTCGGTACTTCCAGCCACTAATAATTCTTGCTTCGTGTCATCGTGCTTCGCAACTTGTACAGCTACTATTGTTGCAGCAGGTTTACCAAGAGACATTGAATGAGACGTTGTTGGTGTTTCTGAATTACATTAGATATTATTTTTTGTAAATAACCTAAATTGCAAAGTAAAAGGAAAATTGTTCAATTAATATCAACATTACGTCCGAAGAAATCCTTTAAAGGGCTGTAAATATTATTGTCCAATCCGTTTATTCAAATTTTGAGCTTTTAACTTTCCACGCAAAAACAAACTATTAAATATCTTTCTGAATGCAAATTATTTACCTTCTTTAGATAACGCAGCAGGCAAATCCGTCCCCGCAGTGTTGATAATAGGGAATGCAGCGACAGGAGAGCTTTGACTCTGAGAAATGACAGATGTTGATGAACTACAAAACAAAAAAGGAAAAATTAAAATGAAATGCACATTCAAATCATTAAAGAATTTAAGGAAATTGCATTTTTGAAGTATTCGCAAAAGTCCTGATATAAAAGTCGTTTAGTCACATGGCAACTAACAGGAACTATTTTTTCCAGTAAAAATACATACTCTATTCGGATAAACGGACTTGAAAAGAAAAACGATTTCTGCAGTCTACCAAATAGTTGGCCAACAAATACAGACAGTTTAATAAAAAAATATAACGTGTTCAAGAGCTCACCTAACGGGTTTAATAAATGCTGTGCCAGGAAGACGAGTAACATCTCTACGACATGCGTCAAGTGCAGCTTCCAGTATTTTTATCTTCCCTTGATAAGCTTCATCAGACTGTTTGGCTGTCTCAAGTTCTTCTCGTAACCGAGCTACCTCCTGCTCTTTTTTCGTCAAAATGCTGGTGATAGAATTTAATCGAAAACGTAATTCATCTGCAAACATTTCCACATATAATTTCAAAGTCTTTAGAATTTCAAAGTTAATAATAAAGGAAACCGAAAGATAATAAACAGTTTAATATGGTACTTCAAAATTACCAAAAACACTTAAAGAGAGTATTAAATTCTGAGTTTATATATATATATACATATAAACCTTTCGTATCATTTTCTGTTTTCAGTTCTCGAAATTTAGCTTCAGCCTCGCTCAATTTCGCCTGCGCTGCTCTGTACTTTTCGGCAGACTCCTCCAATTGTTTAGACAAATCCTGAAATTTCTCCTTAACTACTGAAGCAGCATTAATACAGAAAGGAACTTAAGCAAAGTATTTGCAAAACCTATGCGTGATAATGTTAGGGAAATTAAAAATCAGCAGCTGGACAACACAGAAGCATGAATGTAATGCCATCTAATCCTAACTGAGAAAGCTACATACAATAACCAGTATGGGCTGAAGAATGAAATCGTAAACTCTTTTATAAATCCGGATATCTAGAACGCCAGGAAATATATTGCACGAATCGGGAATAGCTAGTTGAGGTTAAAGAATGTGAACGAACACAAATGATCATTAAGCACTGAATGGTATACCGTTTAAAATCTCACTACTTTTTAGGGCTGAGAAAAAAAAATATCCAACTCTATTTTGTTGATTGAGTCCTTCCAACTGTTTTAACTGTGTTTGCAGAATTGTGCTTGCTTTCGTTGGCTGTGTACCGCTTGCACCCATTTCAACCGGCCAACCAGTTCGGGGCACGATTTTCTGCAAAGAACTTGCAAAAATCCAAATTGAGTGGTAAATGCAAAAGCAAAGATGAACCATTACTTTGATCTGATAGAGAGGAGATACTCGTGCCTTAAAATTAAACTAAAGAAATTGCTAACTTTAGATGAATATATGATACCTGCTGCTTCTGCTTTTCAAGTTCTGCGCGTGCGGTAAGTAATTCCTGTTTCAATCTTGCGGTTTCGGCGGCATTTTCATCCTCCACCGTTGACCTTTCAGCTAATTTTGCTTTCAATGCTTCAACGTCTTTTTCCAGTGCTAGTGTTTTCACTTTGTATCGACGTGCTATTAATCTGGCTTGCTCAAATTTGGCTGCCTGCTTCACTCGTTCTGATTCACTTTCATCAAGTTTTTTTCGCACATCCACCAAAGCTTCTCTGAAAACAATGTCTCTGTCTAGTCACAAATACGATGAATAACCTAGGTAATAAACGAATAGACTTTGACAAAATTTATGTCTCACATAGAAGAAATCATAAAAATTAAAATGTGGAAATTCGGCTGCTAAAACAGTTTCGAGTGAAATGTACAAAATACGGTTTAACAGCAACTCAATCTAAAAACTCCTCTATTACTTCAGAAAGATGACTAATACAACATCGAGTGGTTTCTGACGTTTAGCAAGTTTCAAACTTAGAGCTGGATCAGAATAATTAACCTAGCATATTTTTATCATTCAATATACAGTTACACGAATCACTAATAATGAAAAAAGTCACCTGGATGCCGATTCCTGAACAGATTTTTCCATTTCTTTTTTCAATGAATCACGCTCGGTCGTTATCATGCCGAGTTTGCGTTTAAGTGCTTCAATTTCGTTACTAAAACTTATCTTTATTGGAAAAAGAATTCAGTAAAAGAATCCAAGATACAAAACTATAAAAGGAAATTAAAACGCACTTCAAAGCAACAACCCTTTCAGGCCCAAATTTACCCAACGAAATTAGCGCCTGATTATGGCGTTCCTTCCAGGATTCAAGCTGAAAAGAGATTTTAGTATACATACGACAAATACAAATGAAAAGTCAAATTTTCTAAAATCCCCGAAAACATCCTTCTCAAAGCCTTTTATACCCATACTAGGATATATATTTTGTAGGACTAAAATATGCTTGGAAACTGATAAAACTAAAAATAATATAGTGATATCGTTACTTCTTTCCTGCAGGTTTGCAAATCAGCGCAAATATTCTGCAGTCTTCCTTTTTCCGCGACTTTTTCTGCACCCAAACCAGTAATCCGCACTTGTAAATCATTTATCTAAGAAAAACATTAAAATAGGAGCGCTAAAAACTCAAACATATTTGTATTTTCCATAAGATTTCCCGACAGACGAGTAACATAAATTAGAAACAAACATTTTTCGAAAGTTGCTCATTGCGATGAGTCAATTTCTCATTTTGTTGTTTCAAGCTTTGATTTTCTTTCTGAATTTCTTCCATCAATGCCAATCGAGCTACCATTTCACTTTTTTCCGCAATTGACCGAACATGCACCTGGAAATACATTGAATCAAGCAGAGTGTGAAATTTAATCAATAAAAGTTTTACATCTAAATCTACGAGTTACCCCCATTGTCGCATTTTTTTTCAGCAGACATATTAACTTAAATAACTTAGCAATAATAAAAATAACTTAAGATAGTATTTATTTACATCTTCAAATATAGCAATCGAAGATATGAGCTAAGATAGCTGTTCAGCACAGCATTTTCATTTTAGCAATTCAAAATAACGAAGCAAGCGATTCCTAATCATAAATAAGCTTGATAAAACAAACAAACTTCAGCCTCTTTGCGAAGTTTACGGATTTCTTCTTCCAATTTCAGCCGATGTTCGTCAGCTGTAGCTTGCTGAACTTGTAAACGCTTCCACTGAAGCTCAGCATTCATCATTCGTTCCATGGCCTAAACAAAACGCACAACGTGACTCAAACATAGTAGCTCTTAAACTTCAGGATTTTACAAGAAGTTATAAAATTATATTTCGGCAAGGAGTTGAAGGAACAAGTTACTTGTCGATTTTCTCCTTGTAAATATTTGATAACTTCATACAAAGCTACAGCTGATTTAGAACCACCAGGTGGTGTAACCTCTTCACTAGAAGTAGAGATGTTTCCAGAACGCTCCAAAACTGCCATACGCTCTGTTACCTAAAAGCAATAAATGATTACCAAACCAAAAAAAAAGTCTGCGAAAAGCATCTAAATTTCCAGGACATATGAGCAACAAACCACAATTAAGCTCGATCCTAGCCTATCAATTTCTGGCCACCATTAAATTTTTTGACCTAAGTAGATACATTTGAGAACAACGAGTTAGAATTTCTCACCTTCATTAAATGATCACCCATTTCTTCAAGTTTCTGCTTCTGCTCACTAATTAATTTGCTAGCTCCAGAGAGCTCATCTTCAAATCGACTTTTTTCGACGCGTAGAAGAGCCTGAAGCTCACTTAATTTATTATTTATATCAGCAAATAGATTTCTCACTTTCAAAACAACAGAAAGTGATGGAAACAAAAAATCAAGTAGTCACAGACCACTTCCGATGAACAGCTTCGTTTAATATCTTCGCATTTCTGTTCGAGTTCAACGGTATTATTCTTTAAATTTACAACTTCGGCTTCTTTGTTGTTAAGCATCTGTTCCAGCTTGTTGATCTCTTCCTTCATCCGACTGCTTTCTTCGTCATACTGCAGAAGAAAAATTTCCACGTCATTTGCTCAACATATAATGAATATATATATAATTTATACATTTAAGTAAGGGATTTGAAATTTCTTTCCAGATGTTTAAAAGGAATAAAAATATAGAAAGTTGGATAAATTGGATACTGTAATTCCACATCAAAACTTAAACAAAAAACCCTATTATTCAAACATTCCACAAAGCTTAGATTGGAATTCATACCAAAACTTTCGCGGTAGCAATTTTTGCGCCTTCTAATTCCAGTTCACGTATCCGAGCTTCAGCACTAGCTCTCTCTGTATCTAGAATGCAATACCGTTTCTCCAGGCTCTGGTATTCTCTCATCTTTTCCATCTTCAGTTGCTCCGCTTTCACCGCTTCTTCTTGTAATTGTTGCTCCAACTTGGCAATTTCTGCGCGCTGATTTTCAACTGTCGTTACACTAAAGAATGGTATGAATCATCATCACACATCCTTTTATTTAATTTATAGGGTTAACTTTTACAACAATATCCAATTTCTCATGGTTTTGTGATGGCACCTAGTTAGTTAGCTCCCCTATCACCAGATATAAAAAATTTTCTCAATCGTTTGTTTACAATAATAATGTAGTGATTGCGAAATTTTAATACAAACCATTTTTGCCAATGTAAGTCAAAGCCTGTTA
>PQVD01000109.1:10800-27172 GCA_003012265.1 Setaria equina
AAAAAAAAAACTTTGTAAACTCATAAACAATCGAGCAGAATTTAGCAATAATCTATTAATCAAAATAAAACTGATGAAAGGAGTGAATGAGGAAATTAACTTACTGCTCCTTGTTCCAGTAAGGTAGTTTCCATATTATTACTTAACTTGCTAATCTCAGTAAGTTCTTGTTCTCGTATGGTTAGCATTTTCTCACTTGCTGCAAAATTGATTTAGTCTTCTTAAGAAAAAGGGTAGAATTTCTAGCAGCCTATAAGTTTTTGTTCCTCAAGAAAAATAACTACAGCGTCAAGACAACCAACACATCAAACACAACAACATACCGAATAACAACAATATTATGAGCTCTTGTAAACAGCTCTACTCAGTAAGCTCTTCTACAAATTATGAGTAGGAGAGTTTGGTTCAATATCAAATTAACAAACCTTCTAGCTTATTGGACATATCCTTCAATTGATTTTCTAAATAACTATTACGATTTCGAAGCTGTTGGGCCTCTTTCTTACAGCCGCCATCAGTGGATTCTGGAAAAGAATTCGGTAGCAATAATATGTGGCATAGTTCAATTTGAAGTTCCATCAGAACTGCGAACCATAAATATTTTCGAATTAAATTTTGATGCTCGCTAATTCACACTGTCTTCAGTTTTAACCTTGAAATAATCCACTTACCGAGAGATGCATCCGGTGTTTTCAATTGATTCATTAAATCATCATATTTTGTTTGCAATTCGTTAAGTTCTTTATCTTTCCAAGCTAACCGATCTTCTGCTGACTTCTTACTTGCTAATGCTTGGTCCCGTTCCGTCTGAATTTTATTTGTTGTCATCTGAAATTATTCTATGACCACATTGCTGCTCAGAGATAATGCTCTGTTCACATTCATTGATAAACCTATGAAAAAAATTTATACCTTTAAGTCCAAACTGATTAAGCGATGTTGTTCAGAAATTTCGCTAACAAACTTCTTTAATGATTCATTTTCACTTTTGGCAAGATTTAACTGATCTTCAAGAACCTTCAACTTTTCTTCATCACTGTGTTGCAGACGACTCTTAAAATATTTCCAATTTACAATCTTCATTTATTTTTGAGAACTAATTACAGAACAATGAAAAACACATTTCGCCTGGCAGTTCCCCTCCTCTTCAATTTGCATTTTCAAAAATTAATATTTAATACAGCTAAACAGTAACCTCTAATTGCTTCAAAGCATAAGACATTTTCTCATTAATGTAGTTTGATTCTCTTAGAACGTGCAATTCCTGATGTAATCGCGCCTCCGTACTTCGTAGAAGAGAAACTTGTTCCATAAGAGCTTCTACATCAGTTCTGCAATTAAGTACATTACAATCAATATAAAATGTATAAAACTCTTTCAGAAGTCCAACAGAACACTTCCATTTCTCAAAGAACTCGAGAGTAAATGAACATAGATATCAATCGTCACTAAAGTATACGCCATATTAACTGATTAATGATAGTGACTTCATCTCTTCCCGTTTGACTAATCATTCACAACTAAAAGTAAAGTTGACAACTAATATTTAATATTTAAATATAATCATTATCTTGAGGATCAGGATAAAGCGCGAAGTGAACTGGAGTCCAATTACACTAAAGAATATAAAGAACAGACTTATATTTGGCAACTTCGCCCTTCGTTTCCATTAGTTCTTCCTGCAACTTTCTACATCGTTCGTCAGAAATTTTATAGTTGCTCTCCATCTTGATGCATTTCTCACGAGCCAAACTTAGTTCACTTGAATCATTTTCTGACTGAAAAGATTTCTTCCGAAATAAATACACATTTTAGAGCTCTTAAAATTATCATTTCTATGCTATTTTCAGAGTTATGGCTTCTTTTATCTTAATAGTCAATATGGCGTTTCCCTTGCATTATCGATATGTTCCGCATAGATACTGTTCACTATTTGACCTTTGTCATAACTGGCCGAATATATTGAAAAATATGCATTTTATGTAAGTCAAAACATTCATAACTAATAGTAATTCTTTTCACATTGAAAATGTCATCATACTAGCGCTCAATATCAGATAACAGCAATACATCTAATGCCTATTGTTTCAAACAAAGATTACCAACAAAGCTCTGTTACGACAGGAAAGGAACTACCTGAGCAAATTAGGGAATGCTTCTAACATTATTAATTTTAGTAAAAGGATTTCTTACTTGCTTTGCAAGCATCAGTTGTGTTTGCCTTTGTAATTCGATGTCAGCCTCTAATTTCCCATTTGTTTTACGCAGCTCAGCAATCAAAGCAAACTGCTGGTCGATCCGCGCTTGCAGAAGTCTGAAATGAATCATTCATATGAAAGTAGATAACTTTGAGTTCGAAAGTTTGACATAAATATGTCAGTTAAACAAAGAATAGCCATTTGATTCAGTAACTTGTTAAAAAAAGAAGTAAAAAAGTTGAGCTAACTTGTCGGAATGATGTTTCTCTTCACGAAACAAATCTAAACTCTTTTCAGCTCGTTCTAAATGCACACGCAATACTGCACTCTCAGATTCCATTTCTTGCATTCGTTTAGTCAAAGCATGCGACTGCAAAGAAAGTTTATACCAAATATTGTAGAGAACATCCCGCCAAAGCATAAACATAGAAACGACTAGTTGGCAGTTAGGAAAGATCACTGCTAAGTTAGTTGGGACTTGACAATGGAACTAAATGTAATAAATCTCGGCACTCTGATCAAGAATAGCTGCTTCACAATAAGCTGACGAAAACGAAGATTAAAAAGTATGAAAGAAGAGTATACCTCCTCCACAGTTTTCCTTTCGTTACCAACTTTTTTATACGTATCACGCTGTTTCTGTAATTCTTCAATTATCATATTTTGTTTCGAATTCTCATCTTTGAGAAAATCCAACTTCTTAACAGCATCATTCAGTGCATCGGTGAGACGATTAATCCTGAAAAGCAGAAAATACAAAGCGCCTCAAAAAGCATTCATTTATGAATGAAATGACGAATTCGATTATGAATTTAAAAAAAAAAAAAAAAAAAAAAAAAACCCTAAAAACATTTAAATAATTGCAGAAAGCATTATTAAAAAGAATTTTTTTTTTTNNAAAAAAAAGAAAAAAAAACCCTACAGAAAAACTGGTCAACATACTCTGCACTCTTAGCTTCTTCTACTGCACGATCTCGATTAGCATTTGCAGTGCGCAGGTCAGACATTAATTTTTGGTTCACCTTCTGCATTTCACCAATTGAATTCCATAGGATATCTCGGTCTTCATCGTTCATTGGTGGTGAATCCGTATTGCGTGCCTTTTCAATTTCAGATGCATGAAGTAAATGGCGAACCTTAAAAAAGTTGTGAGGCTTTGTAAAAATGCTTTCAGGATAACACCGAAATAATCCACAAAAACAAAGTGAAATCCTGAAGCAATAATTTACAACATACTCCAATGATGAAAAAGTATGCACCATTTACAAAAAAAGCAGTTATTTCATAATGCGCACTTTACCGATTCTGAACTGAGCTTGCAAAACAGAATCGAAAACAATTACTTGCAAACCGTTTACTAATACGTCGGTTGATGCTACTGAAATACTGCGAGAAAAGAGAATTGCTTAAATTATGTTCAAGTAAGTTTATAACGAAGTAAATTTATGAAAGAGGAATTACCTGTCGGCTCAGATCTTCTACGTCGCGCTGATAACGTTCGAGTTCAGCACGAGTATAAGTCAATTCACGCGCTGCAGCATCTCGAGCATTTTCAAGCCTCAACCGTTCTTGATCCGCAGATTGTAATTGCTCTTGCAAATTGCTACATAAATCCGACACTTTTTCATATTCAATACGTTGTTGCGCAAGCAACGGCGCTTTCGTTTCAATATCCTGAAGAAATTATGAGTGATATTTACAACTGACCATACTAATAAACATTAGGAGCTTGCTCAATTATTTGTGGAAATCAGTGTACGAAAGTGCACTGCTTCTAAAAAAAAAGAAAAAAAAACAATCTATACCTCGACTAATTCATGGAAATAATTTTCGATGCGCTTATTTTCCGCTTTTGCTTCTTCTAGTTCCGCAACTACACGACAGTGTTCTCGATAAATACCCGTAAGAGAAACACCGCTACGAATCATGGATGACGCAGCGGCAGCTGCTGGAGATAATTCCATGACTTCATCGTCCGTTAGCGTCACTATAACGAAGTTTTAGTGAACAAAGGCTTGAAATTAATTAACTTGTCCATAATCGGTTAAAATCCTGAGTTATAATAATAAAAAGACTTTACTACCTAAAGTATACGAAAACTTGGTCAATAAAGAAATAAAATTAAGAAGTACCGCGATGTCTAGATTTCAACAACTCGTTTGCTTTCTCCAGTTCATCTGATAACTCTTCAATCCTTTTATCTAAATTACATTCTCTATCATACAGACACTCACTGAGTGACTGGTATAAACAAGCACAGTTTATGTTAAACCAAACATAAAGTTTCATGTGATAAAAGCAGAAAAAATTGAGAACTACCCACGTACTAAATCCCCGTTTTAAACAGTCGCTTTAACCTCACTAAAAAGCTCTAACCAACCTTTTTGAACGGCTTCTCTGATGAGAGTTGCTTGCTTTTCTTCAAATTCAGCACATAGGGATTCATAGGCTAAAAAAGGGAATTTTTAAAAGGTTGGAGAAAAAAAAGTTATGATTTCCGTCCCAAGTCATAAATAACAATGTTTCATAAGCTGAACAAAACGAAAAAAGAAAAAAATCGAGCCTTTTTTAGACTCTTCAAGCAATCTTCCACGATTCTCAAAATCTTCATTAAGCTGCCGCAAATTGTTTTCCGCGTCATCACTCGCCTCTTTATAAACTGAACAGAGTCGTTCACTTGCTAGCAGTTCTTCCTCTAATTTATTAAGCTTTTGTGTGTTCTCCTCTATGATCTATAAATGAACTGTGAAATTGAAATTTTATTGATTAAAAAATGAACTAATTCAGAATATATGACGCCGGCATTAATCATCTGACGGTACAAAACTGTAATTATGCAATTATTAGATGCCAAAGCAAAATATGCAAGATTTACATAAGAAATGAGAATAAGATTACCTCTCTGATTCGGTCATTCAATCTAGGTATTTCTTTATTACGGTCAGCAAGCGTTGATGTAAGTTTCTTAACATCACTCACTGAAGATTCGTACTTGTCCGTAAGAGATGCTATTTCCGCTTGCAATTCACCAGTGTACCGCACCTGAAGTTGACCCATTAATCAGTGATGTAAACCTAGAAAAACCCTTTCTCAAGTGCCTTTTGATGCAATGTCCGAATGAGAAAATAGATTTATGCATAAAAATAAGTGCTGATTCTAAAATTGCTTCTAACTGTGAATGTTCAAAAGGAATGTATGATATCGCTACGACGAACAATTTAATCAATACATTTCAGATATATAACTCTCTACTTAGAGGTTCAAAGGCTGAAAGAAATTTAATTACGTCCGCCTGGCACTAAATCAATATAAGTGATGGACAAGCAAACAAACCCGAACGTACTGCTTCGTAAAGTCATACTGGATATTTTATTCAAATAATTAAATATTTTACTGAAATGCCAAATAATTTATAAATATAATTTATCATCTATAATTACTGAGCTCAGCAATCCCGCTTTTAATTTAACAAGAAAAAACTTTAAAAACTCAATAAGAACAATTTTTATGCTTCATGAATAAATGATGTCTAAGAAAATATCAAATCTTTAAAAAAACAAGGTTAAAGAACTGTGTAAAAAACAAATCGCGTTTTGGCAGATATATATTTTTGTAAAATACACAAGCACATCAGCAAAAACAAAATATTTTTTATAAAATAACTGCATGCTCCGTATATGTCGTCCCTCTCTGTCTTTGTGCCGGCTGCTTCCTTGATCGCTTTAATTATACTTTAAAATATGTCTCATATCAATTAAATACTAACCATTTCAATCCTCAAGACAGCAAATTTGCGATCACGCTCTTTAATTTCATTCATAAACCAATCTTTGTTGTGAAGATATATTTCTTTTTCTTGAGCCCAACGCTCTTTTTCAAACTGGAATAAACTGTCCTCTACTGCCAAAACAAAAGTGAACAACAGGTTCCAGCAAAACACAAAAACTCAACTGTTTTTTTTTTTTTTTCTACACAGCAAACCAACTAGTCATATCGTATAATGAATTATCGATGTAAAGTCTAACTATTTGTAATATGAAAGAACAAACCTCAATTATTCGTTTTTGTTTGGCATATTCATCAAGCTTGTTATCCAGCGAAATGTTCTTTTCTATTAACTTTGCCATTTCATTCTTCTGCAGTTGTAAATCACCTGCAAAATTGAAATCATGAGATTTCAGAACCAAAGGTTACTCGAGGCAGAAAACTTGGTTATTTTATAGCACTGAAATACTGTTAGGAGCCGTTTTCAGACTAATCTGCCTTGACTCTCTTTTCTTAACTCAGGATTTGCTACTTAGAATGAATTTTAGCTATTTAAATGAGATCGAAGTAATAACCACACTTAATTATTTACTCGTATGCACCCTTGACATAAAGAAAAGAAATAATTCTACTGCATTCTCTGTGTTTACCAAATACTAAAGCAAGAAACAAGGCTCATGGCTAAAAACTCCAGCATTGTTTAGCAAAAAGTCAATTGTCACTGCAACTTTTTATTAAGGAAAGTAAAAAATTTTCAAAACTTACTTGCAATGAGCGATTTTTCATGATTTAGGCGACTAATTTTCCCTTCATAATCTTCTCTTTGACGCAGCAACATTTCAGCTTTTTGTTCATATTCATTCTTAAAATAAAATAAAGATCAAAAGCTAACAGCAAAATTTCTGTACTGTGAAGTGAATTGGCCAAATATAAAAAAAGAAATACTTTATCACCAAATACCTTTGTAAGCAATATACGGTCACGTTCAGCTTCCAATTCTCGCATCGAAGCCATCCGTTGGCTTCTATCCCGCAGCAATTCTTCATTTTCCTTTTTCAAAGCACTCTCCGCTTCACTAACTCTACACAGTTTATCTCTGACTGCATCCAATTCTTCGTTTGTCAGAAATAAGACATGCTCTAAAAAAATTAAGAATTCGGATCTAAATGAGAATAATGAACATGGATCAATATGGACTATAATCTTTGTCATAACCTAGCCTAATGCATGGGACAAAATTAAGTTCCAGTGAAACAGTAGTCATGAAAGATAGACAAAGTTAATGCTGACTGCAACTGTTAGATAGATGTAATTTACAGTAAAAAATTTTTTATCAAACCTAGTCGAACTTTTTCTTTCTTTAGTTCAACTACGTCCAATACAGCATTCTTCATTCCTTGCTCTTCTGCATCGTGCTCAGTGGCAAAGACAACATCTTCCGTAAAAGTATTGCCTAAAAAAGCAAATGTCACATCTACCCGTCTACACAAAATGAAAAATGAATTTATATCAAAGTGAAGTAGTTACTGCACTAAAAAATGTGAAAAATTTTGTCTTATCGTTTCTATTCTTATTATTATTCAAATTTTTATTTTTTACTTAGAGAGAAAAAGGAAATGGCAAATGTGTTTAGACATTTGATTTACTTCATAAACAAGTATCAGTTAGATTAAGATTTTGTCCACTTACTACAATCATGATGATGCTGCTGGACAATTCAGCATAGTCAAGTCACTGATTTTAATACTTGCGTTGTTACATACAGTGTTATCAGTATTTCAACTAAGTTCCTATTACAACTCATTTTTACTAAGACCACAAAAACAATGAAATAATCTATTTATTAGCTGAGATAATCATTATGATAACCATGAATATTATAGAGATATTTATTTGCACACACTTTAAAAATACCATAATTTCTGCCTTCCTATTACCAGATATTAGAATATTTTACTCTTTAATGCATTTCTATATTTCACTGCAGCTTTTTCTTAACTATAAAGAACTAATAACTTTTCATGAAGCATTATTTCTGAATACGTTCACGTCCCACAAATTATATTATCTTGCTTAATTTCAGCGTTAAATTTGATAACAAGTAATACTCAAAGAAGAACTAATTACCAAAATTTGATGCACTTGTTGAAGGCCCTTGCAAACTCTTTCCGAACATACTCCCATGCTTTTTTTCAAATCTTTCCTGTCCAGTTTTTCCGCTTTCGCTTATTTCCATTGGTTGCTGAGTCTGCTGTTGTCGTTCCTCCTTTCCATCATCCTGACCTCTGACCCCCCGCATATTCTTACTATCCGACATAATTAATATTTTATTGCATACTGAAAACGAATTTAACTGGTACATGAATGTAATCGAACTGAACTCTGACCTTACAGAATAATAACCGAAACGGTACACGAATAGCTAAATGATTAAGTGTTCGTTCACTATTATTGTAGCTTAAATTGAATGATTAAACTATGCAAAAAAAAAAGGAATGAAGTGAAAAAGAGAAGTTTACAAATTAAAATAACAATTATTAAAATACAGTCAAACTTGACTCAATTTCTCAATTACTAGAAATAGTCACTATGACCAAAATATGACCAATTTTTGCCTATCATGCAGCCGACTGCATTATTAACTAATAATTTCAATATCAATATAAGAACTTTTAGAACTAAAATCCCAATCCCACCATCGATTTCATCCATTCCACTCGGATTAAACCAACCGATCACTAAATCTCACCAGGTAAAAACTGCTGTGACAGATGAGTGGGTTAGAGCTGGAAGATTGGCATTGTGCCAAGATTTCGAATTTAAAAAAGTTCATGTACAGTTCAATGCTTATTTCAAAAAGTTCGATTTTCATTTAATCCCTAAGTTCGTTTACTTAATTCCTGAATTCATTAATTTAATTCCGAAAAATTCGACTTTCATTTAACCCTTAAATTCATTTATTTAGTTCTTGGATTCATTTACAAATTCATTAATTTAATTCATAAACTCATTTACGTCCATTTATTTGACTGGGATAAAAGGAAAAAGGAGCAATAAAAAAAAAAAATGTTTGATAAGGGACAATTGATAAGAGTGATAAGGGAAGATATTGAATTTACTAAGACAATTTATCAACTACAAGACATTACAGATGTTTTGATAATAATACCCTATAGGAACACAAGTAGATATATTTTCGATCTAGAAAAGTGCAGTTGCATAGCTTTTTTGATGTAATAAAGTAAAAATACAGTTTTCATAAGTCATTCCAAGTGTATGTAACCTAAATTTGGAGAATGCTGTACATCTGGAAGTTAAGTCTATGCTGTAATTAAAGCTTAGTGAAAGGTTATTTTTGCTTGATGAAAAATCTTATCAGGTTACAATATCACCTTGTTATCATATGCATAATTAAAAATACTTCAGCTTTTTATCACCATTTCTCGTTTCTCTATATCTTATATTAAAATAATATCTTTAAATAAATCACTATTTTTAAGGTGTATCCGTTGGTGGCATAATGGAATCACCGGGAAGCAATTCATGCAAACAAAATGATATTCAATTTGCTAGGAATGATAACGGTGATTCTGTTATATCAACTGGGACATTGGATGAAGTGAATATTGCTTCAGCTGATTGCGTACCACCACGGAAACGTCCAAAACGCTTATCAGTTACCTGTGTGGAACGAGGTGTAGTGATAATTTTGATTAGTGATAAAATTCTATTTTTCTTCTAGTCCTAATTGTAGATTAAGCTTACTCTTATTAACGATAGTAATTTCTTACTACATTTGTCAGGTCACTCGTTATCTTTCACTTTAGAATCCAATTTTTCTTTTTTTTTTCCTTTTTTTTTTGGAAATTCTATGTCTTATTATTATTTTTCGTGTTTATCTCTACTATCATTATTCATATAAGTTTCAAATTTTTTAAATCCATGTTATTGGATTATACTATATGTATGGCCATCCAGTGAATTAATAATTTTATTAAATACTGTTACAGATGTCCAAGATTCATTAGTTCCTTTTGGATCCGATAAAATGCCCATCATCGATGTTCGTGTTATGTCGGTATTTGATGATGATAACAGCGTTTCACGTGAATTTGAATGTATTTGTGAGGAAACATCCCAAATTTATCGCATAAAACTGGAAGGAATTTGGTCGTCTACTCCAATTCAAATCGATTCTTCCTTGCGTGTTATCGGTGCTGAAATAAAAGGAGAAAAGGTGATTTCAGAAATAATTATCCATTTTTCAAGCAAAAATTAGGAATTTTAACTATAATTTTCTGGAGTTTATATGTAAGATTAGGGTATGCATGGCCTTAAAATAAAAAGACTGAAAAAGAAGTATTATGGTACTTCGAGGTACACTTGTCTTAGATTTTTTTTACTGTATTTAAGTTCGTTGTTATTTTCCAGGAGTTACAACTGAATTGGGAAAATGGTGTATTAATAGTAGAGCGTAAGGTGCTTGTTCCATGTACGCTTATTGCCCAAGGTACATTATGTCGTCGAAAAGCAGTACTCTCACATTACTTCAAAGGAAGAAGTAGTTCAGCAAAAGAAATGTTGCTTGGAAATATAGTTCATGAGCTCTTTCAAGTATCCATTTATATGTTTTTGCTATTCTGATGACTGGAAAAATTTACTGTTCTATGTTTAAATTTTTATCAATACTAATTAAGATGTTATATTTCACATTAAGCTATGCACTTTAATACTTTTAGAATGATCTATTTAATTAGACAGTCAGAGCATTAATACTGTCTGTACTGAAGTAATTATGATTAATTTATCCTCCAAGTGATCTCCGCTTGATTTCAGGCTGCTGTTATACGTCCAGAATTCGATGCTGCTGAGACCGGTTTATTGGATCTGTGGCGAAAAGAATTGCATGAAAAGTATGCTGAACAACTTTTTGCATTGAATCTCTCGTTACAAGAGGTTTATTTTTAATTCTTTAAAGATCTTCGAACAATTTGCTTTCAGTGTTATTCGGATTATCTTTAGGTTGAAGATGAACTGTATGGTTACTTAAAGACAATTAAACGCTGGGTGTCGAATTATATGCCACCACCGAAAGGTCGAAATGAATATTTGGAAGTAGGTTCGAAGATCAGCCAAGTAGTGGATGTTGAGGAGTCCATCTGGAATTCATGCTATGGCTTCAAAGCCAAAATTGATTGCACTTTTAAGGTTTGCTTATGTTTTTGGTCACTTGATGTAGCTAGTAGGATTTAATTGGATATTTTAATAAAAGAAGAATGCAATAGTATAATACCGGTATTTTAAGTCATTCGGAAGACTTTTATTACTTTAAATTACAGATAGAAAAAAAGAATGGAGAACAGAAGTTGGTCCCCGTAGAACTGAAGACTGGTAAGTCGAATCCAACTACTGAGCATATTACCCAGGTTATGCTGTATTGCCTTGCACTGGCTTCAAAACAGGTTGGTACTGAAATTCTCAACTTACCTAATATAATGCTATTGAATCCAAACTCCGGACTTTTCCGTCTTTGAACAGCACGCTAAATGAATTCGGTTGTCATTTGATGACAATGGTGAAATTTGATATTGAAGACCTTATTTTACATTTTAATTATTACGATATTTCTGACTACTAGAAGTGCACGAGCAAGATAGTTGATATGGTCAGCAAAACTGTTATCGTCAAAAAAAAAAAAGAAGAAAAGGAGAAAATATAATAGCAATAATGAATCTTACATATGCTGGTAATATATCCATTGAGATTTTTTGAACTTGAGCAGAGAAGAGTTTGACAATTTTGGCTAATTTTTAAAATTCTTTAATAAATCATTTTAATTTGATCAAAATACAAATGATAAGCCATGGTATGTATTGCAAAATTTTCATAACAGCCATAAATCTTATAGGCTCACGAATTTTATTTCATTTATAAGGTGTAATTTTTTTTTTTTTTTTTGTCGGCTTGCATCAAAGACATTACGGTATTTTGGAATTGCTTTTTTTTTCTTTCTTTTTTTTTTAAATACAGGGAAATTTTGAATTTATTAAATTCGTTTAGTAAAATGATTAAAAAAAAAAAAGAAAGTAATATTTGTTTATTTTAAAAAATTTTTACACTTTCATTTTACTAATAATGTTTGCTTAATAATAATTACAATTCATCAATTAACTTTCGATAACAAATATCTTCTCAGAAGTTGTTTTTGTCTTTTGGTGCTTACACATAATAAGCTAACACTGATTCTTTCCTTCGTTATTTTTTTTTTTTTTTGTGTTTTTGAATTATGAATGTATTATATTTATCTAATTAGTCGGAGCCATCTTAATGAATAACAGAAATGTATTTTTTTTAGCTACATTAATTATCTGATAATTATTGATAATTTTATATTTTATTTTCCAATAATATATGGCAAACTAATTTTTCTTTTTTTTTAATGTTTTTACAATTTAATTAACATTTTTAGAAAATTTCTTAAAATGTAAAATTTTTGTGCAAAAAATAACTGACAATGCTTAATTTGTATGAATGTGAAGAAGAAAAAAATACGCTTATTACTACTATGGTTCTTCTTTGAAAATTTTTTTTTCCTTCATTTTATTTATTTTTTTTAACAGTATGCTTCAAATACTTTCCCAAAAGTGATTAAAAAAAAAAAAACTTTAAATTATTTCTTTTATTAGCTAAAAATCAATTCTTTCTCATTTAATTTTCTTTTTTTAAAAAAAAAAAAAAATATAAAAAAAAAATAAATAAAAAATAAAAAAAAAAAAAAAAAATAGAAAAAAAAAAAAAAAAAAAAATAAAAGAAATTGGAAAAAATTTAGAATTTCCAGTCATTTTTTCGTCAGGGAAATAGAAATAATTTCATTAATGAAATTTATTTGTCCTAATTAGCTGAATTTCTGTTTAAATCCAAAATTGTGTAATTTAAAACTAATTTATGTTGCAATTCAATCAACAAAATGAATTTTCCCGAATTATTCATACAAAAAAAAAAAAAAAAAATTTTTTTTTTCAATTACATTTAATAAATTTTTTTTTTTTTTTTTTGCCAACGAATATCAGTATAATTTTTTTGTTTCTAATTAGCAAGATTAAAAATTAATGAAGTTGGATGCATTTGGAAAAAGAAAAAAAAAAAAAACAATTTAAAAATTCAAAAAGATGTAATTTTGAATCCAAATTTTTAAAAAAATTCGAAATTTGAAATGATTAATAAAGAAAAGTAAAAGTATAAAAATTTCAAAAAATAATTTTACAACTAATTTCAATGTTCACATCGTTTTCGATGAAATGAATTATGGGTAATGATACAATTTAATCAAAATCAACAAAAGAAAAATTCGTTAAAAAAAAAAAAAAAAAAAAAAAAAAATTTTTTTTTAAAAAAAATTTTTAAATAAAAAAAAAATATTTATTATTATTAAAAAAAAAAAAAATCATTTAGCTCGAGTTCACTTCTTCATTTGATGAAAGACTTGTAAGATAATAGCTCCAATAACTGCAATAAAAAATTTGTTGTAATAATTGATAATGATTCTTGAGGAAAAAAAAAAATGAATTTCTAATAGGTCTTAAAAAGTAATTCTATTTATTCAAATTCTAAATGATTAAAAATTTCCAATGATATGGTATCATTTCTTAATTATTTCTAATTTATAGAAATTGCAAAAAAAAATAACTTCTTTGTCAAATTAATTACGCATTATGAGTATAAATGTTATAAATTTTTCCTATACTTTTGCTTTTTTTTTCCCTTGGTAATATTTATAAAAACAATTATAAAATTTTCACAATTATTTAAAAATTAAAATTTCCTTTTTCTAGATAGGTTGATATCAAATTATTCAGTCATTTCATTACAGTGTATTTGAGAATTTATCAATCACTGATAGCAAATTTGATAAGTAGATAGAACAGTCCATATTGTTAGCTTATTTTAAAAAATCAACATTTGATCATTTGAGAAATTCATTTCCACTACAATCAAAATACGCCTGATCCTACTAAAATTTTAACAATATTCATACTGAACTTACCCAATGTTAAATACGAAATATGCCGTAGGAAAAAATATTGCGCTGAAAAGAAAATTTCATAAATTTAAAATAAAATTCAATAAACATGTCATCGATATCATAAATGAAGTTCATTGAATTGCTTTTTTTCTTTTTTTTTTTTTAATCCATTAGAATTCGGGAAAGTAAGGAAAATACCTGTATTTGTCAACAACTTCAGGTTCTAAGGAATGGAACAACCGTCGAAGTCTCCTAAATCGACACCTGGATTTCCTGTAATTAAGCAATCTTTATTTTATATTTTTTTGTCACTCGTATATCATTTTAACGGTCAAATTTCTGGTCATTTTTATCCTTTCTTTTTTTGTCTTTGTGTGAAAATACAAGAAAGTAAAAAAAAAAAAATAGTGATTTAAATTTGCAATTATTTTACCATTCAAAGCTATTTATGTTTCGAAAAGTTCTCAATCTATTGGTACCTGACCTTTTATTTTTGTTTTGAATGAAAAAATTTAATCAATTGATTACCTATCTCTTTGTACTGTGGGTATTTCGCTCGATAGAAGACTGGATGGATTTATCACTAAATGTGAATTTATTGGTGAAGCTCGCCTTACTAGCTGTAAATGATTAAAAATTATCATATTATTATGCTTCGTTGAAATTTCTAACATCTTTCTAATTTAAATAATTAGTTAAAAATTGTAAAAATATTACAAATATCACCTCATTATCATCCATCAATGATAAACATCGTTGATCGACCCAGAACTAAAGAAATGAAAGAATGAACAGAAATTAGTTGAGTACTGCAATAATTAAAATACATTTTTAAAGTGATACGAATGGATAACTTACCTGTCGCAACCCCATTCTTGGACTAGGCATTTCATTCCAGGCTAAGTCATCGGAAATAATACTTCGTTTTTTAAGTTGTTTTGGTACAGCGTCATTTCTCGACATAAAACCAATTACTGCTAATTCTAATAACGATAAAAAAATGAACATCATACCACTAAAAGTTACATGAATTAATTTTTAATTAATCTAGTTTTGCTTTTCGAAATAGAAAATTAGATTTTATCGTACTAAAAACAAAGTTCATAAATTTGCTTGTACTTCATCTTTGAGCAAAATTATTTTTTCTCATTTTTTTTTTCTTTTTTTTAAACGAAAGAAAAAGAAAAACTTGCCTTAACATCCAAACATCAATTGCTTTAACATATGAAACTCGAGGTAAATTTCTGATAATATTACCAAATTGAAATGTCATAGCTAATAATGAATTAACTCCCAACATTGTTCGTGCTGGAATCGCTCTGAAAATAATACGTGTTCATTTTTTGTCTTTCTTCGATTAAATTAATAATGAAGTGCTGTAAAAGTAAATTAAAAGAAGATAAGAAATTAAAAATGGGATAAAATTAATAATAGAAGCACTGAGATGAATTGTATTGTACCGAGAAACATATTAAAGATATACATGAACCTCGATCCCAGATAAAACGAAATCCATGAAATGAAAATTGTCACATAAGTGGGAATGTACCCTTGAAGGATATACCAACCATATCGTCTTTTGAATACAAATGCAACTGTTAATTCATCCCACCAACCTGCCGGATACATCTAAAATGAATTTTTACAAAATTCATGTTTTAAAAAAAAAAAAAAGAAATGTTCTAGTATAGAAAAAAAAAAGAAAATTTTGTTGATAATTTTAATTTAACTTCATAAATTTCAGCTACTTTTTTTATCTGATAGCATCATGTTTATTTAATTGAACAAAAATAAACAAAAAAAAAAAAAAAAAGTCTCATCATAAATTGCATATTCTGGGATTGATACCTGTTCTACTGCAATTACACTGAAATTTGCTAATTTGAAATCAGGTAATTCAATTTTCTTAAGCAGCATTACTGGATAAGGCTGATTCCAGGACATACGCACTTCACCAGTATTGTAATTAAATCTACAATATTGTCGCGAAAATTATTAGAAATTTACAAGTTAATAGCTCTATTAAATATAATCAAATATAAAAGAAAAAAAAAAATGAATAAAACATACGATTCAAAAGTAAGAAAGCATTTTTGCTGATCAAATGGGAATCGTTTCAAATTCATATCACATGGGCCAGTTAATTTCATTCGATAGTTTGTCCACAATGTACCATTCGAAAAAACCATCAAGAAAACATTTCTAAAAAAAAAAAAATAAATTGAAAACTAAATATTCCTTTTTCCGATAACATACATATCTCAAATTTTCCTTCAGTAAAATATGCATATATCTAAAATTCAATTTTTCACTATTCCAAAAAATTTGCTTTTCGAAATTAGTTACTTTCATATTTTTGAAACAAATAAAAAGGAAAAACAGAAC
>PQVD01000112.1:4518-31532 GCA_003012265.1 Setaria equina
AAATGGATTGATCTGGATACCTGCAATGGTAGCAATCTTATTAAATACGGTAAAACGGTGAAATAATTTTAAATAAATTTTTGTTAATATTTAGCTTTTTTTCTACAATTTAACATCATATTAAATACAACTCCTGTATTTGTTTTTGCTGCTTTCTTATCGTCGTTTTTTTTTAACTTCATTAATTCCCTTGCAGATTTAATTCCGACTTTTTTTTTTAAAGCATTATCATTTCTTTTGAAATAGCTCACCAATTAGCTTACTCAGTCAGCTATATTATTTCAACATCACTTTGATATTATTCCAATTCTTTGAAAATAGTGAAATTTTTAATTTAGTATCTCTTTTAATCTAACTTGCTAAATTTCGAAACATTCAATTTATAATATTTAAACGAAAAAAAGAGACGTACTCATTAATACAACACAACATATTTTTGACATGTCGTTTTTTTCCCGCATCGAAATGATGCATTGGAAGTTAAAGAAAACTGAATCACTTAGTTTTTTGTAGTTTCAATGATTTTAAAACCGAAAAACTGAATTAGTTATTAATATCTAGGCAGAATTACATGTATGCTACGAGCAGATGAGTAATTACAATTAAGTCATTCAATAATTCATTTTATCATGATTACTTGCCTAATATAAATCGTGGAACTATAAAAATGACTTATTTTATTCAATTTCTTGCATTTTGCAATTACATATATCATATATTCATATAATATACTGTCTATATTATGTATTATGAGTAATATACAAATAAATTAATGTATGTTGTATATATTATACATGTTGGGGATATCATATTATGTATCATATATATATTATATTATATTTCCATTTTATATATGTATATAATCTTGTGTGATATGTGTTATTATATAACTGAGTAAAGCCTTCATAAATTATATTTGCGGTTAAATTATTCCACTCATATCCATTCACTGTTTCTGTTTTTTTCGCTCTTTTTCATAATTTAAATCAATTTTTTAGAGAAAAAAAACATGTGGATTAGAAAAAACATAGTGAAATATCTTAAACTGATCAAATATTTGTTGGTGACTCGTTCTAACGTGAAATAATCATAGGAAAAATAATTGGAAAGGAGTGCTGTGGCATTCAATAAAACAAGTTATCATCAATGGCAGTTCTGAAGTTTTAATTTATTAATCGTCTAACCAAATATTAGTAATATAATAGCATTGATATTAATAGTAATAACTGAATTTGATAATTCCCGTATTGCAAGATCTGGTTTCTGCATTGTTAAGTTGTGTATGCTCAACAATTCAAACATTTGAACTCATGTGACATATTATCATTAGTATTAGTATTTTATAATCCTTTTACACTACCATTGATTGCTTTTCTGTACGTTGAACATCAACCGATCGGTAACACTATCAGAAAGATTGCAATGACTTTGATGATGATGAAATGCGTAAAAATAACTAACATAAAAAAATTAAAATTTGGACATTTCAAAATTTCTCATTTTGAACTTTTAATTTTCGTAAAACTTTTTACAGCTCGATGTCAGTGACGAAATCAAAAAATAAAAATGAATTGCGTGATTATAGCTGTTTGATTCTTCTGTTTGTTATCAATTTACTTAATTACATGGATCGGCTAACAGTTGCTGGTAGGTACAATTACGTTGGCTTTTTTCGATGATTACATTTTTTTCAAAATACGATTTTACATTTCGAATTAAATGGTTCATCGATGATAAATAATTTTTCTGCCGTTTTCCTTTCATTTTCCACATGTATTTTTGTTCTATTTTTTTTAACGAAAATGTGATAAGTCGTGGATTTGCATCGTTATTATATCGTAATAGCGGAATTGGAAATAGAATTATTTGCCAAATTACGATAATTCGATACAGTATGCATCTCTGATAGGGACTCCACCATCATGATGGAGAGGACTATATGTAATCAAGCTAAGTAAACTATCCGTAGACCAAATTTCGTTTATTTATTGCGCTAAATTCTTTTGTATTATTTATTCAATCTAATTATCTCATTCAATTTAATTTATCTAGCCTAGGTCATTAATTCAATTAACAATTAAAATTTTTATCCAGTTGATTATGGAGCCAAATAAATTTATTCGTAAAATTTTACCGTTCAATGAATAAATTAAGTAAAACGATAAAATGATATTTTGGAAAATTCAAACAAAACAAAAAAGAATTAAGCTTAGTTATGTGTTGAATTTGAATCATTTAATCAGATTAGATTGAATTTTAATTAAATTTCAAAATATTTATTAAACAATTTTAGAATTTATCGATTCCTTGAAATATAACAAAATTTGAGGTGTTTTAACACAAATTCAAACATTTTTCTCCATCGATGATACTGGTGCAGGCCTATTGCAAACAGTATTTATTATATTTTATATGGTCATTGCACCATTATGTGGATTCCTTGGTGATCGATATAATCGGAAATGGATTATAATCATTGGTATAGCATGTTGGATTCTCGCTGTTCTAGCATCATCTTTTGTTCCTGCTAATGTTAGATTTCTTTCTTTTTTTTTTTCTCTTAAAGTTTTAAATTAATTTTAGAATTATATCCACTTTTATAGCTTGAAAATTAACATTTTTTTTTATTTAATAAAAGATTTTTGCTGGAATTTTCAGCTATTTTGGTTATTTCTTTTACTTCGAGGGATTGTTGGCATTGGTGAAGCGTCCTATGCGACAATCGCGCCGACAATAATTGCAGATATTTTCTCGACATCAAGACGAAGTCGAGCAATTATGTTTTTCTACTTTGCTACACCAGTTGGAAGGTTAGCATTTGAGGTGTTGAAATCATAAAAGAAAGAAAAAGTTTTATCATTTTTCATTTTTTCATTTTATGGATATATTCTTTTAATGAATGCTACGGAATTATTTTCAATGAGTGCAAAAAAATTTTAATTAGCATAATTAAACAACTGAAATGTCAAAAGAAAAAAATTCTATCTGATGGAACAACTTTAGTAAACATTCACTTATTTTACTAGATCTAGATGAAACTTTGCAGTGGTTTGGGCTATATAGTGTCATCGAAAGTTTCATCTTTAATGGGTAGCTGGCAATGGGGCCTTCGAGTGACACCACTGTTTGGCGCTTTTTGTATCCTACTTGTCATTCTTGTCATGAAAGAGCCAAAACGTGGGGAAGCGGAGGAAGTTAAAGATGAGAATAAGCAGAAAACAACGTATTGGGAAGATATCAAAGCACTTTGTAAAATGTAAATTCAATTTCTTTCCTTTTTTTTTCTCGAAACTATTTAGGTGTTTAATTTTCACATAATTTGCAATTTCTTATTATTATCATATGGGACAGGTAACTTTTGCTAATTAATTTAAGAACTCATTGATTAAATTAATCATAATGATTGTTGAATTTCATTTCAGTCCAACTTACGTAAATGCAACAATTGCCTATACATCAGTAATATTTGCAACAGGTACATTATCGTGGTGGGGGCCAGCAGCTGTTGAACACTCAACTGCTATGCGAGAACATTTAAATAATACTCATCAACTTAGTAATGAACAAAAAAATAAGTAATTAAGTTCCAATTATTTTCTGTTCCTGTTCATTTAAAAATACTCATTAATGATCTGCAAAAAAAAATGTTTTTTGTAATTAAAATCATTACTTATTTTTCGGAAAGTTTTTTCTTTTTGCTTATAAATTTTTTCGAAATAATTTATTTATTTCGCTTTTATAAATACTTCATTTGTAAAAGCCTATTAACATGTTATAACAAAAAAAAAAACTAGGGATTAAAAGATTAACTTTTCATAGAGTAGGCCATTTAAAGATTAGGTTATTTAGAAAAATGAGTAAAACAACATCATCTTGTTGAGAACAATGTGGCAGTTAGTTACAAAAGCTTTTTGTAGAAAATATGTGCTTCCAAAAATAAAAATCTAAATGAAATATTACAAAGGTGCTCTAATATTAGCAAATCTACCAAAACTAATGCTGAAAAATTATTTAAAAAAATTTCTTCATGAGCATTTTTTCATTTAATGTTTTTTTTTTTATCTCTTAATCCATGACAGGAAAATTTCATAAATTAATTAAGCAATTTTTGCAGCATATCATTCACTTTTGGTATTATAATAGTTGTTGGTGGAATTTTGGGCGTTTATTTGGGTAGTACTCTATCAGAGGTTGGTTTTAATTATAGCACTTGAAAACTGTAAAGTTCATGATTGTTATTGTGGAAATTAAATTCACTTTTCCAAGCATTTTCAAAAAACTCAATAATTCTGAACTTTAATTTCTAAAATTAATTTACTTAAGCTGTTTGTTTCTTCTGCTTAAAATATTTATAAACTAATATATGCATCCTTGCTTATCAAATATCACTCTTGTCGGAAGTTTTTTTTTTTAATTTGAAGTGATTTTAATTGAAAAATTTCCGATAACTTGTCTGCAATTTATTTTATTGTTAAGAATTAATTAAAATGATTAATTTTATCAGTAGGGAAAAAGAAAGAAAGGTTATAGTAACGTTTGGTTTAGTTTTGGTCACATGGCAAATGGTGTTTCAAGCCTTTGAAGACGATTCGATCCGATGCTTTGGTATGTGCTGTTGGCTCACTTCTCGCTGTACCGTTCCTCTTCATTGGCCTTAATCTATGTGCCACAAACATTGGCCTAGCTTGGGTGAATTTCAATTTCCTCTCTGACAAGATATCCCGCGATAGCTATAGCTAGATCTAAAATTGGTTGAGATTTAATTGATCATTTGTAATCAGTAATCGCTAAATGATTTTAACAGTTAATAATGAATTGTTAGTAGTAAAATAATTATTTGCACAATTCTATGCTTAATTAATGAATTGATGCTAAAAATTTTTATTTGTTTTTAATTACAGGTGTTTATTTTTTTGACAGTCATATCATTATGCTCAAATTGGGCGATAATTATTAATCTCCTTCTAGTAAGTTAATTAGTCTTTCTTGAAATATTTTTATCAGATGATTACTTATAATAATAAAAATTACACTTATAAAAATTATAATAATAAAATTAGTTAATTAGTCTTTCTTGAAAGTGAGGATTTTATTTTAATGAAGTTTAGGAGTTTTTTAAAAAAAATGAACTGAAAAGCTAATTAGTTTTTCATTTTAATAACTTAATATTTCAAATACTTGATATTTTATTATTTTAAAAATGATGGGTGGATAGAATTGAAGTTTTGAAAGTCCCTTTTATCTCTCTTTTTCTTTAACAGGATATAATAGTACCACAGCGGCGATCAGTTGCAAATTCTTGGCAAATTCTTATATCACATTTATTTGGTGATGCTTCTGGGCCATATATTGTCGGCATGGTTGGATATTTTAATAATATTTGAAATAATGTTTAAAATAAATTATTATTAAATTAGCATCGTGACACTGTTCTAATTAATCATAATTGGTATTATTATCATTTTAATTAGAATTGTGCTCCCTTTTTGATTAGCCAAGTTTAGGTATCGGATTGGATACGAGGCTCCGATACAAGTCCATCAGCAAATTTTCAATCATTAATTAAAGCATTTTACATACCAAATGTTTTATTAATTATGAGTGTTGTGTTATTCATTGCTGCTGCTGCATCATTTGTTCGTGATCGAAATATATTTTTGAAACAAATTGGTATAAAATACTTTTCCTTCTTTTAATTAATAAGTTTACCAGAAAAATTTAATGAAATTGTGATTTTTTTGCTGCTACAAGACTTAGTAATATGATTATGATAGATGATTAACTGTATATGCAATAGACTTTTCATATTAACTTATACATTAACTTTTAATTGCTAAGCAAATATGACCGTGAATTTCCAATATTTACGATCAAATCATTTTCTAATTTAAGGATTATAGAACTTTAATATTAGGGTTAGCTTGGTTCAATACTAACATTACACTTCCTACAGAAATTTGTTTTTTTTTCTTTGCCGACTTTCAAATTTGGTTTGCTTCTTCAATTGTCATGTTCTTTTCTTGGCATCAAATTTCCTTTTTTTAAAATTGCAAAATTCTGAAAATACAGAAAATGACAATTATTTCTTTAAAATACAAAAGTAAATTAACGGATTTGAAAAAAAAAAAAACGAAAGACTTTTGTTTTTTTAGGTCATTCAAAAGATGGCAATTTGCGCATCCAATTTAAAGGAAGTGAAACAAACAGTGGAAAAGTTTATCAGCAACATGAAATGTTTGCCAGAATTGGAAATGGTACAGCAAATGATGGATTTTATTAAGAAACTGAAAAGAGAAATGAAAAATGCTCGACTTTTAAATTTGTTAAAGCAATGAATAATAGTGTCTCTTATACCTCCTTTTTTCTTATTAGCTGTATAATGCACTTCAGAACTTTTTCTTATTTTTTAGACTAGAAATTTCAGAAGTTTGAGGAAAAAATTTGGAAATTTATGAAGAAATTCTATTTTTTCATTTTCTATTAAGTCAAAAAATGAGAATTTTATTCGTAATTTGTTGAAATGAGTTTTGGAAAAGTAAATAAAAAAAACTGTACATTAATTCCAAGTATTTTTAGCCTTTCTCTTTATTTTTAATTTCTTTTCAAAACTTTCATCAGTTTCTTATGCAAACAAAAAGTATCTAAAACAGAATTATTCCATCGTTCCTTATTTGTAGAGGAAGGGAAAAGGAACAAACTAGACTGAATTTTGTCAAATTTAATATTTTTATTTTTGTCAGCAGTTTTCGATTAACTGTCAAGCATTTTATAATTAATGTTTCATCTAACTTTTTCATCTATCATACGGGTTGCAGTATTTTTTTAAGAATCTTATATTGTCGTTGAATATTTATTTATATGCATAATTAATCCTGTACTTATTTTGAAAATGAAAAAATTACAAAAAAAAAAAGAGGAACTGAAAAGAGAAATGAAAAATGTTCGATGTTGTATATTTAATGAAGTTTAAAATTTGCATACTTTTACTGGTTTCTTTAAAATTGATTGAAATCTAAATTTAAAACTCTGTTCTTTTTGCTTTTCATCACAGTTAGTCTCCATTTTCTTTATATCCTTCCAATGCAATCCAGAAGAAAGCAAAAAGATATGTAAATTTTAATTTTTCTGGATTAACTGCTGCTTAAATTGTCTGTTAACTTACGAATGTATCATCAGAGTTTGTAGTAATTATATTTGTTGGTTATTAGAAAATGAATAATTAACCTGTACCAATCGATAAATGATATCATCACTGACTGCTCGATCATACAGATTCATTATTTGTTGAAAATTTTCTCATTCCATTGCTGGCTGAAGTCGGCATCATTTTAGTTTTTTTGTTGAAAATTGAAAATGTCATACGCTGCTGATGTTCCGTCCTACGTACACGTCTGTTACGCTATTTCACGTTTTATCTTATATTTGCCAAAAAATTGGTAATAATGATCTTAAAACTCTACCAAAACATACTTCAGCATTGAAATATTCCTTGAATTCTTGCTACAATCCTTTGATCAGTAAGCTCACATATTTGACATGAAATGAGATCATTAAGTTCCATGAACTCTTTTCTTTTTCCTTTAAATTCATTTAAATACTTCGAATACTTACCTTAACAGCGGTAGTCATAAATAGAGCAATGGTCGGAAGAATTTCTAATGCAATGCACTATATCGTGTACAGACAATCCTAATTAGTTTTACTATACTACATTTAAATGAGTGTTTTTAATTACGATTTTAATTATTTCAGTTCTGTTATCCATTTATTGTAGAAATGTTGCGTAAAATTTGCCAATAGATAATGAATATCCATTAACGGAAGGAAGTAAAATGATTGAACTTTTTGAATTGCTAGCATCGATATTGTGTATCGGTCGGTAAATTCCACGAATAAGTATCATTTAGAAGGAAGTTCACCCTGAACAATGGATACGATCAGTACTTCTAATCAACGATGGATCAACATTGATGAAATGGTCAGTGCTGGATGATTCATGTCAACTGAATGTTCATTCGAAACGATTATTTCATCTCTCTTTTCTTCCCACATATTTTACTTGTTCTGACTTGGATTCAAAGTTCACTGGATCTGATGATCATTGAAGATTTGCAAGACAATAAAAGTTCCACCGGTGCATAAGCTGGACATATTATTGAGGAATCATTTCTTTATCCATTTGTAAAATACAAACATTCAAACTGTTGTCGCATCGATGACTTTTGACCCTAGAATTTTAATATTTATGACCACTCTAATGAGATCTACAGTTAAGTTGAAGTTACATGCGATTACAATGGACAGTGTTGAAAAGCGGCTTGAATGGAAATTGTAACTAGCAAGAAAATTCACAGGGTCAAAGGTCGAAGAGGGTAAGATTTGCGATTATCCCTTTTCCAAGACTTGTATTTACCTCGGAAACTAATGAAGCTGCAAAGTTGCGATGAATGATGTTATTCGTTATCGCAATTATCTTCCTCATAATTATAATTCCACTTGTAATAAAATAGTTAAGAATCTTTCTATAATAATAATCAAAAATGTTTATCAATAAACTCTCACCTCTGACCTCGAAATTGATCCGTTTCTTTCCGCGCAGAATTAGTGAAATAAATGGAGGGGCAGACATACATACATAGGACAAGAGACAGACATAAACAACACGGCGGCAGTAACATTGACCTTTGATCGGAATTATTACACCTGTTCAGGTACAGAAATTCGTCTCTCGGTCTTGCAAAAACTTTTCTTGATCTGTCCGAAACTTGAAATTCTTAATACGTGAAAATTTGCATAAAGTTTGTTGGAAGTAAAGCGTTGCATTTTGGGTCTGTTAATGTAAGGGGAGCGAGAGAAGGGGGAATGAGAAATGAAATATGAGATTATAAATGGTGCGATCGGTTAGTGCTGCTACCATTTTGAGTGATATTGATACCAGTGGTACCATGGTACCACTAAAGTACCATCTGTCAATGGTATGCTATCAGCGGTAGTGATGTTTGCTGTTAATGTAACCGCGAGGAATATTTTTGCCGTTGGTACCACTGGTATCATATGATTAATATACTCCATTCGTCCAGAGAATTTCTGTTCATAAGCATAGCAGTTTCTTTCTCTTTTTCTTCTCTCCTTAACTTTCTTTTTTCTTCAAATCATCTATCATTTCGATTTTTTTCTTTTAATTTTTCAAAAATAACTTCTCAAAAAAATTAGTCATCATCACAGATGCATACGCTAAAAAAATTTGTGATAGGCAAATACACATATTCATTTGATTCCATGGTGATTCATTCATCGTACTTTATGTTTTTCGTATTACATTGGAATTGATCATCTCTTCTTATTTCCATTATTGTTGTTGTTATTGCATTTCAGTAATTTGACTTTGCTAAGTTTTATAACTTCTTAACAAATCTTCCGTTTTTAAATTCTCATTTTCCTTATGTTTTTATGTGATTAGGCATGATAAAGTTAATAGAGATAAGCCGAGACGTTTAATTTTCATTTATTGGCATATGTATTTTACCCGAATTTTTCTGCGGTA
This sequence comes from Setaria equina, assembly GCA_003012265.1. Classification (NCBI taxonomy): domain Eukaryota; kingdom Metazoa; phylum Nematoda; class Chromadorea; order Rhabditida; family Setariidae; genus Setaria; species Setaria equina. The sequence goes on from PQVD01000112.1 coordinate 14,063, forward strand.
AAGTTAGGTTTAAGTTTCGTTCGTAGATTCTTTTATTTACTTATTTATTTTTGTGCATCAAATTTTCGTAAGGTCATATCTGTAGTCTTTCACAATTCAAGTAAAATAATGAAATTTCAGATCTAATGGATTCAGAGTTGGACGAAGTTGAGATTATCTTCGCACAAAAGTTGGCATCTGGCGAACCGATCACACGTCGTCGGGCCTTTCGAACGTTATGTGATTGGATTCGAACTGAATCAGCAAAACGAGGTATTTTCTCAAGTTTTGTTTTACTAAGTGTTAAATTAATCGCGGATTGATACTTTAAATTTATTTCTTCAGCGAAATCTGGGAAATAAATGGATGACCTTGAGATTTCTGCGGGATCTATGATTATAAATAGAAGGATATTGAAATTTAAATAAGTTAGGCCCATAGAATTTATTAACATCCTCATTTATTTTACTCTGGAATTGGCTCATGTATAAAATTTTTGCCATTTTTCAGAATTTGATGATAAAGCAATGCTGCATTTGACAAAAGGTTTACATTACGTGATGTGGATGCAAGATAAAATGTTATGGCAAGAACATCTTGCTGATAACATAGCTTCACTGCTGAATTTATTTGAAAGGGAAACGGAATCGGTTTCATTTGTCAAGTGTATGTTAATAACGATTTCTAATGAGTGGTCGCGGATTGATCGGTGGAGAATGGATAAATTCCTTATGGCTAGTTTATATACCATTCTATTTTTATTTTATGAGAATTTTGTACACATTTTGTGAGAGTTTTCAGTAGGAGACATTTGTTGTATTTTTCATACTAGTTCTTCAAAGTTATGCTGAAAGTAAAATTAAAGTGGTAGCGAAACTAACCGAGTAATTCAAATTTTTAATTGCCTGATATGGTCCTTGATAAGAATATGCCATTCTGAATCATTGAATTTTTTCCTAATATTTGTTGGATGTACTGAACCTCCAGACGCTAATAGTTTAATTCACTGCACTTTTCACTTCCAGAATGGTGGGTCATTTTTTTTTTCCTGCTAATATAATGCACAAGCGATCCTTACAATAGTTAGAAATAAGAAAAACTAAACTTCTAGTAGTTCTGCACTACTAAATCACCAAAATTTAAATGTTATTTTTAGCTTTTGTCACTCCTGTAGATTTTTATATGTAGCAACTGCAATTTCACACTGGTAACTTTTTTGCTTTGGATTAAGCGTCAAAATGTACTCAATTCAGCATTATAAGCAATATACACCATCATTTTTCTGAACTGCATGGTAATTGTTATTAAGATTTGCTGATACTGAAGTTTATTGTAAAAATTTAATGATTATAGTTAATACGCCGACTTCTTCGTTCTGTTTTCTTGCGCTTACGTTCGAAGGATTGGATGATGGCGATCACGAATATGTATATTAATGCTTTCAAAGAATGTGTTATTTCAAATGGTTAGCTGTAAAGTTTAACTCAAAATCTTTAAAACTAGATGGAAACAATTCTTTTGTATGCCTTTTTTAGTTCTTGTCATGATTTTCGATGGATTTTTGCTCATCACATTACAAGCTTTTCCACTTCTAGATTAATTTCTATTTTAGACAAATCATTTTCGGAAGGGCTGAAGTTTCATTTTGCATCTGTTTATCTTGATGAATTGGATGGTGCCGGTTAGTTTCCACTTCTTTCCACATTTTCTAAAATCTTTGTGTCGTCTTTTTATTTGTCAAAGTGGACCACATCATTTAATTTTAGCTGCTTCAGGCAAATTATATCCAGATTTTTTATCAATGTCTTTATTTGATTTCTCTAGCATTGTCTTCCTTCCTTTCTTTTTTTATTTTGTTTTTTTTTTTTTGTTTTTAGGTGGATTGAGAGCGGATCAGGTAACGGAGTTGTTGAAGCCATATGCAGACTTGCTTGCAGATGGAACATTATCGTAAGTTGTATTGTTTTATTGTTTGCTTAAATCTGTAATCCGATTGTTGTTCAGCGACTTGAAAATATAGTGGGCAAAATGTTAAAATATTTGATGAGCTTTTTTTAAAAAGGTTGCAATAGTTTATGTAGCCATCATTTGAAATTTTACAACATTGAGATAGGACCCTTCTGATGTTTCAGAATTCCTGTGTTGGTTGCAGAAATGCTTATAAGACTATCATGCTAAAGTTTGAAATATATCCAACACAAAGTAAAATATGAGACAACCATTATGTCGTTAAAAAGCGATTGCAATGCCGTTGTTTCAATCTTTTCAGGAATTATCTTTTTGATTCCATTATACAGGAAATATTTCTGACAATTTTACATCAATATGCTGAGGAAAAAGCAGAAAGAAATGTAATAAATGAGCCGGCAGTGGAAAGCGCTAGTAATCAAGGAATCAAAGTATGTCAATTTTGAGACCTCTGATAATTTCTTTTTTATTCATTTATGAGGTATCATTTCTGATAGTTTTCAGTTTATGCCCTTTATTTCATATTGAATGCTATTTGCTTCTATTGGATGTTTGGAGCCTTTTAGTTCTGTGTAGAGTTCGAACGGATAGTTACGAATTTTACTTAGATTTCATATATTTGAATAATACTCACTTTTCTAATGTACTGTAATAATGTGTGCTTAATTCCGATTATATCAAATATTAAATGTGTACTTGAATATGTTGAAGGATATCCATTTTTATTCTATTTCAAATGTTTTCCAGTTCGATTATGCGGAGTTAAGCAAATTGTTGTTTGAAATAGGGAAAAGACCTAGCATTAAGAGTATTCGCAGAAAGCGACTATACGCCGTATCGAAAAAGTAAGTTTTCACAGCTTCATTATTTCATAAGATGGGATGTTTAACTGGACGCTTAATTGAAGATGCGGTTTTTGAAATTTAAAGTTTCTATTAAATGATGAAAATCCTCTGGTGATAAAACCGTTGTGCTTTTAATGAATGAAAAAAAATCTCTTGTGCGGCTTGTAGAAATATGAAATTCGATCTGAAATTGTATCACATCCCACCAAACATACTGGTGGACGAATGAGAGATTTTACTGGATTTCATAAAATTTTGTACTGTCTGTAGCATAATCCTTGGAAACATAAATGTCATAAAAAATATCGCATCTTTTTAAAGGATTAAGCTTTGATAGAAATATGGAATGAAAAAAAAAAAAAAAATGTCATGTTATAGATTTAAAGTGGCTGAAGCTGGTGGGGATCCTTTCGTGATGATTACGAAAGAAGAAACTCGGTTGAAAGCAGTAATACCAAAAACTGAAATAGAAAACGCTGTATCACGGCTTATTAAGGAAGTTACTAAGGATAGATTAATCAAGAAGAAAGGAAAGCTGATCTTAAAAAATAAAACACTTCTGACGTGAGTTTCCCGACGTTCTTAACAATTTTGGATTTTAGTGTCTCATGTAATTGATATTGATGAATTAGATGAACAGTTTTATACCGAATGTTTGCACTTGTCGGTAATTTGTAAGCTTCCCGAGGATGAATTATTCATGGGAAAAATGCAAACAGTTCTACCATTAGCACTTGCATTCCTCAGCATTTAATTTTTTTCTTTTCAGTAATTTGCAAACTTCATATATCTGTTTAGTTACATGTCCATCACTAAATAAAGAAAACAGCTGCTTTCTTAAATCAGTAACTGCAAAGAACAAAACTTCACTACTTTGCGATTGAAATACATCCTTCCCATCCATCTAATGTATGAATTTTTAGCAACAGTTCTCAGTCCATGAAGGATGGTAAAAACAGGAAAAAAATTGGCAAAAAGTCGCTACAACCAAGTGGAGTGATTCGTAAGAAGTATAAGTCGCAAAAGAAGCTTTAAGTTGTTAAAAATTTCTTGATATAAAATATTTCGGTTTGTATCTAATTGTGACGGGTGTCATAATTTTTTCTACAATCTTTAAGTAGGACATTTTGCTGAAGCTTTCATATGGTGCAAGATGAAAGGATGATCTACGTGAGTGATATACTGAAAGGAGGACCTTTTTTCTTCTTCCCTGGCTATTGTAATTTCTCCAATGAGAAATGTTTTTTTCTCGGACTAGAACATGCCAATAACAGAATCTGGCGAATATGTTATATCTTTCAGAGTCAGTTAAATATTTGTGAATTACGTGTTGTTTGAGTGCTTCTTTTTAAACATTTGTTACTTTCATAATGCCCTTTTGGATTAATAAACTAGATGAAAAAAAAATTGGTTTTAATGGAAACCACAAAGGCATTTTTTCCTTCCCTTCATTGCAACAAAACGAGTGAAAGGGTTACTAGTGAGATGAAATTTCCACATATAGTAATAGGCTTCGAACATATTGTTGACAGCATCCTAACTATGTAGTTTTTCCACTATCTGTTTTTTAGATTTTCTGATCTGCTTTAAAAAAAAAAGTGCAGACATAGTTGATTCTACCATATTCCATTATTCATCCCAAAGTTGAGATGTAATGTCAAATGAAATTTGATAAAAATTCAACTTAAGTTGCACTGGATTTATTAGTTATCGCTAAGTTACAGCTATAAAACGTATCCAAACATGCTTCAGATTGAGCATTTGCGGTTCATTCTGCGTTCGAATTTAAAACAGTTAAGAAAGGCAGTAAAATTTCTTTCTTGTTTTTGTGATAAGAGCGAATGCAATTTGGAGAAAGGGACTGGAAGTAATATTCCAAATTCCGATTTTAATATATCCTATTCTATCAAAAATGCATTGGACTGTTTAATATACATATACAAATATGGAAAGCTTCTTTAACATCAGATTATCCTCGATGATGTTGCAAGTAATATAATTCCTTATGAATATGGATAAATCCATGCTTAATCAAGAGATGATCAAATAGCTAATTTTTGCTCATCGAAGAGTGCATCTGTGNNAAAAAAAAATTTCTCTTTATGATTGACTGCACATATCGATTCCACTCGGAATGCTACTTTTATCATCATCCGATTGCCATAGGTTTACGAGAACCTGAATTAGAAGAAATTTAAGAAAATACCTGAAGCTTGCCGGAAGTCATTTCTGTAAGTTCATGTGATAATTATTTATGTAAGGGAGGGTGGAAATCTCGAATATTTCTCTAGTTAGTATTTTACCAAACAAAAGTTTCAGGCATGATTCCAAAGCAAAATGTCCTGTGCACCAAGTGTTAAAGCTGTTTCCATAAAGGGTTTTGTAACAGGTACAGAACTAGGATTTAACTCAATACCTCCTCGTTTGCGGAGTTTATTTCAGGAATTGAATCTGGACTTTCTTCTTTTGAATCACTGATTATATCTTGTTCCGGATTGTCTCTAAGGCCAACTTGTGATGATGGCACCGATGGCATCTGAAGCCTTATTCATGAAATTTAAAAATTTACAAAACAGTTCGTTCATTTCTAATATAAACTTCGATTAAAATAAGTAAGCTTAAGCTATCCTATTCTGTTCGTCGCTTTTGTAAAGTTTATAAATCTTTAACACATTTTTACTGTTTTATAATATCACTGTTCAATTTTTGAGGCTAGCATGTGCATGATTTCTATGCTAAGTGTATGTTAGTAAAAATAAAAAAGTATTCTGATTACCTGAGTCCTTAAAATATCAGTAAGATGGTGATTAACATTCTAGGAGAACTTATCAGTGTATTAGCTAATAAATCACTGATAGCTTAAAACAATCACTTTAAGTAGAAGATAAAAAACGAAACTCTTTCAGACTTACTTCATGATGCTTATTCTTGCAGTGAACGACTAGATGACGACGTTCGCTGCACCGCTTGTCACAAGTTCCACAGGCGAAAGCAAGTTCCGAGATTCCAAGATGTCTTCGACGATGCTTCACAAATGCTGCTCGATTTTTTAATGGTTTCGCGCAAACGTTGCATAGAATTGAGCTATTTTTCTGTCATCAAAAATCAGTGTCAGAAATTATGAAAAAACAGAAATTCAAGAATCTGAATCCTCAGAATCAGAAGCATACAGCTCGACGGACACGATGCATATAGTGCGAAGAAGTAATCATAAAAGATCTGTCACTGTGTCTCCTCATTTCTCGTTATTTATGGCTTTCAAATCACTAAGACTTCATGTTAAGCCAGCTAATTCTCCTGCTTCTGGGAAATAATTTGCAATATTAGAAGCTTTTTAGTTTATATTTGAAACTTTTTAAAGAGCTTCTGAGGAAATTTAAAGCCAAAATGTATTTAATTATGGAATAAGTTTTAGACATGGTAAAACTCGAAATGTCAAACATTTTCAGCTCGATGAATGCTTCGATTCCGCTTATCAGAATGATTCCTAAGCTGATTATTTGCACCACGTTGATTATATTGTTGAGCACTGGCTGCAATCTGGATGCTGCAAGATTGATATTTCAGAAGTAAAAAATTTCAGGAAAAATAATGGGATGAAAGGGACTTCTTTCTGACCTTCTGCTAGATGCTTTAACTTTATTAATCACTTCTCCAGGATTCTTCTGCAATTCACCAGCAGGTGCTGATGAATCCGGAACGGATGGATTCAAATTTGCAACTTGATTGATTTGCACAGCCAACAATGGATTAACCAACAAACTCCATAGCACATTGGTAAAAAGAGGAAGGATTAAATTTGGCTAAAAAAAAAACCAATATTATAAGAAATGATTTAAAATGAACGAAATTTTTAAAAATGTAACTAGGAAACTAGTAATTGAAGTAATTAATTGGTGAATAAAGTTAGAATCATTTCATTAATGAGTAAATTAAATGCAATTCTTTGGAGGCATTAATGCATTAAATATCTTCGTAATATTGTAATGATAAGCTTGATAAGTTGATAAATTTAAATAGAAATTATGACAAATCATGAAGCTAACCTGCTCTTCGAGGAAATGCTTTAGAGCCTCTTTAGTTGCATTGTACTGAATTTCATAAACAAGCATTAATTCATTAAAAAGCGGTATTTCGAGCAGAGAAGCAAAGTCAACCGTTGGTTGACTGTGAAGCTGAAAGGAAAGATGACAGAATCAGCTGGGCCATCGATGAATTGCTTCGAATGAAAGTGATTCTGAAATAGATAGATGGGATTTATAACTTACATTATTAGCAACTTCTGAAGATGATGGCTGATTATCGACTTTAGAAGTAATACTACTGCTGCTTGCAGATGCGAACACTTCTTGCTGCTGATTGTTATGAGCCATCATTGATAACTGCAAGAAATATGATAAGCTTAAAAATGAAAATTGTGTTAATAAACCCTGATATGATAAGCTTGGGAACGAATACTAATAAATCCTGATCAGTAAGTTCACCGAAGTCTTTTAAATTTATGATAATTTTTGAAATTGTCGTAATGATGATTCTACATAGCTTATTTTTGACTTTCAAAATCATGAAAAATACAAATTGAGCATTCCCACATGGCTTTTTGCTGTAAACTAAACTAATTAATTAAACAATAACTAAACAACCTAAGTAATGAAGTGTAGAATAGAAGGAGCTTTCTTTATAGTACATGAACCCTGGCGAATCAGTACCCTTCTACATTTTAGTTATTGTTATTGTTTTCTGGAGTACTTGAACTGAAATATGTTAGTGAGCTGAACCTGAACAGGGAAATCCTGTAGAACTTTGATTAAGAACAGCTGGATTTTATAAAAGAGAAATTAAATAACATTCTATTTCGGAAGGATTTTCTAGTACGGACAATCTCGATTTTACTGAATTAGAATTCAATTTAAGCTACTTTGGAAAACTGCAACTTGTAGGGTCCAGAGAAATTGTATTAGTATTGCACTGAATTGATTAGATTTCGTACAATGAGTCCTAGTCTGAACTGTTTTAGTGGAAGAAGGACTCTGTTTAGGAAGGAATCAAACACTTTAATGATGATGATCTCACTTCAGATTTTACTTCAGGAAAATCAGACCAATTTTTATTCTAAAATTACTAATTTTTTCTTTCAAAAAGGAAAAAATTTTTTTTTATTTGAAAAAAAAATATGTTACATATTTCTTTCTGAGAAATTCTGGCAAATTTCATTTGGAAAAATGTATTAAATGTTTCAGTGAAGGTAACTGGACCAGATCATTGATTAGGAAATGTGATAGAGAAAAATCAGATTAGATTTTCCATCTAATATGTTCTTGAACGCAATCTATTGTATTGTAGTTTTATCCAGAAAAAAAAAAAAAAAAAACTGGATACAATTTTTACGAGAAAAAAAAAATCGAATTTTTCAGTCTCTAACTGAACTAATACGGTTTGCAAAACAGTAGCTATATCTATTCCTAATTAAAAATTGTTAATTTTATATCTTCCTTTTTCTCTTTTCCTCCTTTTTTTGTTATATACATAAGGTAAAAAGTTTAGATTGAACAAACCTTCTTTCGCTGCGCTAACAACCGATGAAACAAGCAGTAAATGTAGAACTGATGATAACAAAAGTGTTTTTAGTTGTGGATGATTGAGCAAGTAGTCTCTCCAGATATGCAAATTTTGATTGCTGAAATCAGGAAGAAAGGTAGCATCTTATCGTTTCCTTTCAGTTAAACAAATGCTACCTGAGGTAGCACCTTAACTTTTATCATAATATTATTCTCAATTTTGATGGTACTGAAAGATATCATTGAAGGTATTGTCATAATTACAATTATCAGAATGCGCTCTACAACAGGTAGGTACCATAGAGAGCATTACACTGTGGTCAAAAGTTAGGTAACACAGAAGCATTTTACCAAGGACGGTTTTACTATGGTTGAAGGTATCAAAGTATTACTGGAAATATGATCGCAAATAATACTACCAGAGAAACCACAGGTAACATTGGAAGTACCCTAATAGTAGCATAGCAGGTATCAAATTGTGCATTAATTATTGATAATTTGAAAAATCAAAATGAAATTAAAATTGTCAGTTTTAGAATGATTTATCAATAATAGATGTTGTTTTATAGTCAAAAAAATTGAACAAAATTGATAGAATTAAGTTTTTATTTACTTGGTACCTTGATATTTACGATACTTATAGGTAGCTGATAACAAAGCCGGCTGATACCTCAACATTTACCATGCATAGGTATGAATAGTAAATTAGGTTACGTTCGGTTTATTTTACATGCTTCAGCTCTTTCGCCCTAAACGATATTTTATGATAATTATTGGTGAATCAAATTATGTACAGGACATATGCTACCTGGTGGCCACAGTACTTGACATATGATACTTTAGTCATACTTTTAGATTTTAGGTACTTTGCGGGAAATCTTCCCTTCATTCAGTTATTATCTTTTGTAACAAAAATTTTCAAAATCAATTTTCAATTTTCCCAAATAACTGAAATCTGTTTGCTCTTTATTTTTGCTTATCCATTTTTCCTTTTACCCTGTCATTTCACTTTGTTTCTGTTTATGTTCATTGGACAATATATGCCAGCAATACATTCCGTCTACGGAACATTTCCAGAATGACTGCTAAATAATTTTCTGGTTTTCATTTCGACATTGTAAAAGTTTCCTGTTGAAAAAAATTAAAAAAAAAATAAATAAATAATATCTTTTATATTTCAGTCATTGTAAATTATTTCAATTTCAGATTAAGCAAATTTATAAGAAATAATATTTCTGTATTAATTTAAGTAAGGAAGTTTAAATTCAATTTCAGCACTGATATTGAATTACCGTAGCAGATGGCACAGCTCCATTGATAGTTCACGATAAAACAAATAGTTGATCAGTGTAATACGCGTATGATACCGTAATCTGCGAAAATTTCAACTTTTTAGTTGTTCCTAAATTGCACTGTCATCGATTATATTTCTTTTTTTTTTTTTTTTTTGTAGCAAATGGATATTTAACGTTAATAATTCGGTGGCATATAGGGGTTTTCAAATCAGACCGGAAGGGTCAGGAAAGATTTGATAAACGGATAAGATGGATCAAGTGAAACAGATAACTTGGCAAAATCAGGAAAGTGATCCGGAACTTTTGATTGGCAAGTTCCAGTTTGCCGATTTTCGGCTAGCATGCAAGAATATGGTACATAAATGTAGCACTAAACAAAATGGCGCTAAATAACAGTAACTATTCAAATAAAAATTTGCATTTTTTTTTTTTTTAAATTCAAATTCAAAGCTCTCTGTGACAATGATTTATCAAATTTCAATTGCTTGTCATATAAGGATTTTATTAAACATTTGTAGCATTAACAGCATCAAAAACAAAGTGTCATTCTAAATTGGATTATTTACTTATGAAAATAATAGTTTTCGTTAATGATAATTTCCTCCATGGATTTCATCATCTTGTTTATGAATAATACTTCATTTTTTTTTTCAGACTAGCCCTGTGTTCCTTCCAATTTTGCGCATTAATCCTGAAATTTGTGTTTTCTTTAGATCATACCATTCATCATCAATCGATGCAAATTAATTAATCTTCAAATTTCTTTCCTTTCATTGACTTTTAAGGAAATTTCTTCAGCTATTTGATTTCTTATTTCCACTAAATAGTTTGATTATTCAATACAATGCGATCTATGATGCTGTCAATAGATCTAATTTAAAATGCTTAATCTTAGATTTATGATAAAGTATTCAAAACTAAACATGTCATTATGGTCAACTATTTTCAAAATTAGTTTTTGTGATTATTGAACATTTTATTATTTTATTAGTAACTGAGTAATTTCGGTATAATTTAGATAAGACTGTTTTGGAATTAACAAAAATTTCAGAAAAATTCGAATATTTCTCGAATACCAAAGTTTAATGATTGAAAAAATATATATATACAATTTACTTAATTCGTGGTTTCAATTTTAATAGCAATTTGAGGAATTTCTTTTTTTCTATCGATAGATACATTAGGAAGTGACTTTGTTTAAAGATTTTAATTAAGCTCTTATTGTAATTAGTTCTTTCAAGTTGCAAGTAATGATCTCTTTTGCGTTTCTCTGATGTATTCCTGATCAAGCATTCCGTTCTTCTTTCAGTTTCAAGTAAGATCATCGAGAAGAAGAAAAAAAGAGAAATCTATTACTTCCAAATTTCTTAATTGCATGGTAAATGAAAATGTATCGTAGACTAAAATAGGCATGGTGAATTTTGGCTCAAGAAAGACTTCAAGTAATAGCTGGGCATAGAAAGCAGTAGAAAAAGAAATTCACAATAAATTCCTCATCAATTTCTTGATTTTATTATTCTTTTTGATTTACGAAATTATATCAGCTGATAATAATTTTGAAAGGATTTACAATAGTTAAAATAAAGTATACATAAATGATGAATTAGTGAAACTGAGGAATATTTTATTGCAGGTGGATGAAATACCTGATCTAGGTAGTATAATTTTTATCACTGCTGCTGTGCAGAAGCTGGAAATCGCAATCCGGTCGGTATACGAAATCTAGTTGAAGTTGGCAAGCTTCCACCGGGCGATCTCTCAGCTCGAGTAAAGAATGGATACTCGAATGTATGTCGCACTGCTACCGCTGCCGCTGTTAGCGCCCCTTCGTAAGCCTGAAAACTTTTGAATTTAAATGATTGACCCCTACGGATAGGGCCTCAGGTTACCACTTCTTTTTTTCACTGATAATGGCTTTCTTACAAGAGAACTAGCTCAAAAACTAAATTTGTGATAGTGCGGTTATCAGTCCTTTTATCGTTACTCGCTTATCTTATCACCATACAATGTAATTTATAGTTTCTTCTCTTGATTTGTAATTATGAACTGTCAAAAATGATCTCACCCTCAGACGAACAAAATGATAAAGTTTGAAAACTACGAATTACATTAAATTACGAAATGTCATGTTTGACATCATATATTTATTTTTTAAATGATAAGTGTTATCAGCACTAATGTTTCCTTATCGGAAGGGTGAAATTCAAAATGCTTACTGCTTACTTTATGAGCATTTTTCAGACCAAGATATTCTTTTACAATATGTCGATATTTTGAGCTGAAGATAAGATAGATAAAGATAGATGTGGATGAATTCAATGAGACTAAAATATTAGCAATCTCGACACTCCGCTCAAATGCGCTTTCTTTCTCGCTGCTATCGATCTTATCCACAAATATTAAAATTTCGATGATGTTATTGCAAAATGCTAGGCCTGAAAATTTTTATATGATTTAGCAGTAAAAGATTCTTTTGTTAATTTCCAGTTTTTTTTTTACCTCTTCCACAAGAAAGCATGAAAAAATTTCAAACTTTTCGTTCTTTCTTGGATTTTCTAATTTATCATCTAATCATTTAAAAAAAAAAAAAACTGAAACTGAAACTTAACTTTAAAAAAGGAAAACAAAACAAATTGAAAATGAACAGATATGGCAAATCAATTTGCTGTTAGCTCAATAAGTAATAATGAAAAAGTTTAAATAAATATTTCGTAGTAATTTTAATTTTCAGAATAATTAAATAACTATTCATATGCTCTAAAACTTTAAAACAGACTTTTTTAAACCTTGTTTTGAACAAAAAAAAAAAAAAAAATGAACCGTTGCAAGCAAGAAACATAGCTACAATAGCCAGAAGCATTAGTGTCACAGAACTGTCGCGAGCTGATGAATAAAAGTTTGTCACTGGTTTAGCCGTCCTTGTTGCTACTAGACGAAAACTGTAAGTATACATATTCGACAATAATTCTCATCATACTGTAGAAGAAATTTATGAATTCTCATCTTTTTTTGACTTTTTTTGATGTAATATTTGAAATTATTTTCACTCATTGAGTAAAACCAAGCTTATTTTCGTTTTAAAAAGAGGAAAAGTTAAGTAATGGACGCATTTACTTGGTAGTGTTTGTTGAAGGAAACTGTAAATTAGTTGTGGCATATGATGATGAGTTTAGTATCAGTGCCACCTCATTTTGATCATTTTTTTGGCTGGAATAGCTTAGGCTTACATGAAATTTGCACATTTTAAAATTTTATCATCAATTATGAAATTGCCATTTAATTAAAAACATAAAATCTGTTAACTTCTTAACTAGAATAAAAGTAGATTTGCAAAAATTATATTAAAAATTGAGGATCAAATAAAAATTGAAGAAATATATATATATATATCTTTTTGTTTGAATCGTTTGATCATAATTTTCTGTTCAGATTCGTAAATACTGTTCGTAAAGACTTCAAAAAATTCAAAAATCACCACCTGCTGCTCCGTTTGGAGAGAAGTGGCTTCCGACTGGTATGTAAAGCTCTCATATTTGAACTGCGCTTAAGTGCAAGAATCATGCGTGAATTGACGATAATTAATGTGAGAAACGGAACGACGAACATTACCAACGTGTACGTGATCACTTTCATAACAATTCCATACGTGTAATCCATTTGCAATTCAGTAAGTTGAATATGCCTATGAAATTAAATTCATTTTTTAATTTAGAGGAGTTTTTGAATCAAAATTGGAAGCGGTCATCCAATTGACAGTCAACTGTAACTGAGTGATTATCATAGCTGGGTAGTTAATCATAGAATTAATGACTGGATAATTATTATATAATTAAGGGAGCTTGCTTATTAGCAAATATCAAGATTGTACCAATTTTATATCTTATCGTTTCACATATCCCAAGTATCAAAAGCAAAAATTTTGATCATTTAATCTGGAATACTTCCAGCAGACGGCTTATTTCCAGCTCAATGAATTTTACAGTATGAAAATTTCGGTTTAAACAATCTCCAAATATTTCATTTACCTTGACAAACGACGAAACTGAATACTGTAACATGGTACGATTGTAAGTTCAAGCCAAGTGGTTGCATTGATAACAAATGAAAACACAACTGAACCAAAAATCACATATTTCACAGGCTTCCTGGAAATTTCAATTAAAATATACTTTGGTTTAATTGGGTGATCATAATTAGCGGCTAAATTGACTCAATTAATTTAGTTCTTGGTGACCAGTGATTAGAGCAATCTAATTATCATGGTTAAATGTTGGCACAATATTACATCGAGTATCTTATCAACAACTATAATATAATAAAAAATAATTGATATGCTACAAGAGAAGAAAATAGGCGAGGAAAAAATTTCAATTATTTTATTATGCTCACACAAAATCTATTCCAAGCACCCTATTAAATATTAAATCTTCCCAAATTATCATTCTTTAATTTTTAATTTGATTCTTTTCAAATTTTATCCATCTATATTACTATCCTTGAGACATGTCAAAATTCCATCTTCTCTATGTTTTCAAAGAAATAATTAATTTTTATATCTTGTAACTATGATATGTCGTTTATTATCATTAATTTCTCCATTTTATATAATTTAAATATTTCAATTTCTTTTATAAATCCTTATTATCATAATAAAATTTGAAATTATTGGTTTGTTTTAATCCATTCGCTTTTTGATAATTTTTTTTTCTTGTCGCCCCTGAGCATTATTATCATGCCATATTATTTTATCACTTTATTAATATCACTACTTACTTTTTAATATGTATTATGCTTAAATTTATAGTATAAAATTAGTCGCATAAATATAAATAAAGACAAAAAAGTAATATTTTTTTTTGCAATAATATTTGCAGCGAAAATTGTACTCAACCGAATTTAGTAGCAAACAGAAATACATATTTCAGAATAAATTATAAAATGAATAATAAAACTAATTCATTTATTGAAATATATATTTAAGAATAAATAATAAACAATGACATATTTACTGATTAACTGTAATGTGGATGTGCTATTATTTCTTCCGAATTATCAATTTATCAATTTGAAACACTTAGTCCGTATTAATATGCATATATATATTTTTGCCCAAATCGTGAAACTTTAGAAATAGAAAATATTAAATTAATAATAAATTGAATTCTCATCAATGTTTAATAAGGGATCAAAAAAGCAGACGAAGGTTTAAAATAAGCACAGAAGAAAATATTTTGAAAAAATTTTAAATATTTAATTAATTAATTGTGAATGAACGATATATCTGATAATAATAATTACATTTCCTTCAATCTGACTTTCTTAAAAAAAAAAAATAGCAATGAAATTGAAATTAAACCCCGTGATCCATCGCTTAGCTCGAAATGGATGACAAACACCAAGATAGCGATGCACCGAGACGAATAACGTCAAATAGACGCCACACGTTTGTGCTATCCTAGCTAACGGATAGCTAAACCTGAAATTTACGTTATCCTTATCATTGTTATTGTTATGACTTTATCATTTAACTGATAAATTAAGATAGAACTTAACTGAAAAGTCTTGTATGCTTTGTATTTGTTTGTTGAAAAGTATTAAACATTTATGTATAAAGCTTTTAATTTCAAATCATTCGAAAAAGGAAAAGAATTGCTGCAAATCTTGCTCTCACTAAGTCATAAATATCTAATGATTTAAATTCAATTCCAATTCCAGTTTAACATATCTAGAATTTCATCACCTTTAAAAGAACAAAAATAAAATAAAGAATATTGTTTTTAGCGATAAATATTAATTGTCTTCCTAAGAGCTTATCAGCGAGAGCTTTTATCGTTTATTTAAATTTGGTAAGGTAGCCAAAATCTTCAATTATCACTTTTTTCCCTATCAATTAACATTTGTAATGAATTTAGCAAAACTGTCAACATTGGCTACATTTAAATTCGCTTAAATTCAACAAAATTCATTGTTTCTTTCTTCGACTAAGGCACAGCTTAAGAAAAGTTCCATTATCTTAATGGACTGACTGATCTATGAAAGATGTATTCATCATGTTCAAAGAAAAGAGCAAATGTCATTTTTGACAAAATTTCATCAGGGCAATTCCTCCCGAATGGTCTTTGATTAAGAGAGCGGAAAAAAGAGGGAGGAAGTACTTGCGGGAAGGTTTTCTTTAAAATTCATCAAAATTTCACCAAGTTTTATTAATCATTCAGTCCTCAGCATTACCCATTGATGCAAAATTCCAATTTAAAAAGATGTGACAGTCCTCTTGAGAGCTGATGTCAAACAGCTGTTTTGCAAATTTTTACAAAAAAAAAAATTTATTATTATTAAAATTCATCTTTGATTAACTTGCTTAACTTATTTGTTTGAAGATAATTTAAAGTTGAAGTGAACAAAATTCACAAGATTCAACATTATCTTTTTGATTTAAATAAATTTTAAATTTGACTTTTCAAACTTTCAAAACTTTCCTTCAAGAAAAAAACTTTTATATATATGTTACATATTTATTAAATCGTCTATAAATTTCAGAACCGTTCCTAAAGGCTTTTTTTGTTGCAAATTACTTAAGTTAAAAGCCAAGAAGTATTTATAGCAAATTTAGTACTGAAAATATTTGTGGAGGAAAAATAATGAATAAACTATTTCTTATTTTTAATTTTTCAAAAAGAAAAACACAGACAGATATAGATAGATCTGAAGAATCAAATTTACACATGCAAGAATATATTTTCAACATAGTAAAATAAATTTTAAATCCTAACAAAAATTTTCAAAACTTTTCAACACAGAAAAATAAGTTTCAAATTTTATCAAAAACTTTTTGAGTCTTTCAGAACAGTAAGTAAATTAAATTTCAGTAAGGTTTTTTGGGAATTTCAAACAATACCATTCCTCAACGATAGCGCATTTTATTTAGCTTAAATATGATACATTTTGTTTAAGTATCAACCGATTATAGTTACGTTTTATGTGACTATCATTTTTTTTATCAATTTATCCAATATGTGCATAAAATTGTACCTTATTGGCGTCTTCAAGATTTTAGAAGTTTAATTAAACTTTAAAATTTTGGAGAGAAAAAAAAACAAACCTGAGTACTACAGGATAAATATTTTGTAACGTGAAGGAATTCGAAAATAGCGCAATTACAGGAAATAGAAGGAAGAAAAAATTGAAAATTAGCAATAATAAATCAGTAATGCTAATTGCAAGCAGAAATAGATTTACTAAACTTCGACGCATATCAGCATGCGAAAATATAATTATATTAATTAAATTGATTAAAATGCCAAATATTGAAATAGGTAAATTGCCAAATAAACGGTAATCCACCTGGTCATCGGTAAAGATACGATCCAAGCAATATGCTACACTACCGTTGTTATAAATTGCTAATGAAATGTTATTTTCAAGTAATGCCATCTTTTTTTTCTACTTCAATCGCTCTAGCTTTTTTTTGTTTTCCTGCATCCTGCAAAACAGAGAAACAATTAGGACGTAATTTCTTTGGTAATTAGCCTAATTAGTAGAAAATAAAGTTTAAATTGATCGGTGATTCGTTAAATTAAAAATTAAATAAAGAGAAATAAACACGGAAAAGATTTGTTTGTCATTGATGTGATAATTGATTCAATGAAATCAGTAATTATTAAAAAATATGTAAAAAGTGTGAAATTTTTTTTTGCGTTACTTTAAGTTCAGTTGGTTTGGGAAACAATTTAGCCTGATTTGCTGCAAACCGTTGGAAATTTCTTTATGAACAAAAATATTTTTTAATAAAATGAATTTCTTTTTCTGATATTATTTTGACACGTTT